>JAJMJU010000028.1:0-153851 GCA_030563705.1 Australozyma bambusicola | reverse complement strand
AAAGGGCCGGCGGAAAAAGCAAGCTAGCGGTCCAAATGCTTTCGAAAAAAATGCGGCACATGGCTGCGGTGTGATTTTCTCAGTAGCTTTTTGGATTGTTTTGGGAAGGGTTTGGGGGCACACAAGTTTGGCCAATTGTGGTGGGGAAATTTCCTACTTTTTTCAAAACGCATTGAAAATCCAAAAATTGGAAGCGTGAGTTTTATTGCTTATATTTCGTTAGGGTGATTCAGTCAAAAGCTTTGAAGTAGTTGTATGATAAATGCAGGTATATAAAGTTAGAGAAATAGAAGTACGTTAAATATAAGTATGGAATTTTTTATCACTCAAGTACTCTAGAATTAGTTGAAACGATAATATGTAACAAAATTCTAAACCCGTTTGGAAGTGAGTCGCCTCAGATCCTAAACTGGTCTTGTTTCCGCAATAGTGAATCGAATTTATCCCGCAGTTTTTCCAAAGTAAGTACAAATTACAAAGATATAGTCATTTTTTCATATTTTAATATTTAAGCAGTTGCTTTTGTAATGTTTTTTTTCGTTTTTATCAGTTTTATAGTTCAAAACTTGTATTTACAAAAATTTTTAAAGACAATGGTACAACTACAAAACTCAAATTTGAAATATCAACTCTGAACCGTGTAATTTTGTACAAAAGACTATAAAAAATTGATTTAACGGACACATCCTTCAATTTATGACATTTTAGAGTCTTTAGCATTGTCGCCCATATCGCATTGAAAAATACATCTATGGTCACAATTTCAAAGATGCGAACACCAAGCGTGGCGTCTGAAATCACAGGAATTGATCCATTTTAAGATACGTTTTCTCCATGCGAGCATTGTAATTAAAGGACTTTATGCTACTCCTTTAGATGTGACGGTAGAGACGCTGCGGAGCTCTATTGGCCCATCAATGGCCCAGGTACTCAGGCCCCGTGGTTAACGCTGGAGCATCTTTGACGTCAAGCTTTGAATTCACTTCTCTTACCCTCATTCTTGTTGTTTGTGCGAAGTGCTTTTCATTCCTATTCCCACACCAAAATCCGTCCTTTATCGTTTAAACATAAGTTAAACGTTGAAAAAGTTTAACATTTCGTTTTATTGGTTATAAACTTAACAATGGGTATATGATGAGACCTAGGAACTGTGTAATCTATTTTAACCAATGCAGTTGGAGCTCATAAAACAATTAATGGCTTTTGCTGCAGTTGACATACAAAAGCCATTTAAAAGTAGACATCAAATCTCGCTTAACAAAAAAAGGCAATCCTGTTACCTCGGCAATCCTATACCCTCTGGATAATTCAAGAGGATTCTTTGGCACTAGAAAGGCAAGTTTCAATCTATTAATTATGACAAAACTTGCTAGAAAGACCGATACAAAAGTCATGCTGAAACGAATAAATTAATTGGAAAAAACAAATATCCACTAGAAAGAGGGTCCAAGTGTCGCATTTGAGTCTGGAATGCTTGGGATTACGGAAAATGATTGAAGTCTGAGAAGATTATGATTACACTATATTGAAATTTAGATATTGCTCAAATCTATGTAAAGTTCTCTCAAAACTGGAAGAAATCAATTGCTCATACCAAGGAATTTCGAAGACCAGATTATAGTTCTCTAGCCTATACGGGTATGGTATTCCAAATAGAAAGCACTGAGCTTTCAAACATAAATAACATCAAAAAGAACAAACGCGAAATGGAATAAAATTTTTCAAGTTTGGTTTGCTATCATGAGCAGGATTTTATCCTCAAACTATTAAATACGAAAGTGAAATTAGTTTAAGAAATAAAGCCAAACAACAAGCCAGATAAGAAGTTGAAGAACGCAACTCAGAGTAAGAAACTCAATTCTTATCCATAAAAATAAATATAATATCGATCTTTCAACTAAATGTCTCTTTCTTTCTCTCAATTTCCATTAGTACACCCTTCACCATCTCTTCCCCAGTTCCTGCCACTCCACACCTACTTACCACAACTAAGTTCAAGCAAAGGTCTCCGCCAACTCAAGGCCCTGACCACATTTCCACCAAAAACCTTCTGAAATTTGATATCAACAACTCAAACATTTCATTTCTATTATAAATAACATTTCGCAATGTCCTCTAGTGCCGTTTCTGGCTCACAGGGCCAATCTTCCGAACAAACTGTTGTTCCTAGAGACGTACGTCTTCTACACTTAATTTTTGCCACACAGAGCATCCAGAATTACCAGGAGCACGTTCCTCTCCAGCTCATGGACTTTGCGCACAGATACACTACGTCTGTTTTGAAGGACGCTGTCACATACGCCGACCACGCCAAGGGCGTCTCAGGAGGGCCTGGTGCGGGCAACACAGTGAGCACGGACGATATACGTCTTGCAATTGCGGCACGAACCAATTATCAGTTCAAGCCTACGCCTCCTAAGGAACTTTTGTTGGAGTTGGCACACGAGAGAAATTCTAAAAGTCTTCCGCCTGTAATTCCCAAATGGGGGCTCCATTTGCCGCCCGAGAAGTACTGTTTGACCGCAAAGGACTGGGACAGTTTGGAGGAGGAGCAGCAGGAGGAGACGCAAAAAAAGAGGAGACGGTGAGGAGACGGTTAGGTGTTGTGACGGGAGGAATAGTAGACGACACGAATAGAAGGTCATTAGAGAAAAGAAATCTTGAATGGACTCCTGAGCTTCAAAAAATAGAGTTTTGGATGACAGTTGGGATGTGAGAGATATAGGAATAGCCTTATTGAAGGAAGAACAACTACTCATGAGACGAGACGTGTGCAAAGGATAAAAGGATGTAAACTCCTGAAACCTGAAATCAAAAAGAGCGGAGTTTTGAATTGCTATATCGAGTTTCGCGAGCTAAAAATAATCGATATGGAATATAGACAGCAGCACTACTATATTTCTAACAACGAACGAAAGTCAACTGCCGAATTGTCATAAGTTAAACAAAAATAATTCCACGTAATCAAATCTTCCCACCTTTTCTCATTTCTTCCCTTATTCGCTTTTATTCCTTCCCTCTTTTCTATTCCCCTAAATCCCCCCACAGCCATTCTGCACTACACCATAACACCTTCTACTCCCACGAGCCATTCCAGCACCACCATGATTCCGCTGTCTACGGCCTTGATCCCCGAGTATGTATCCCAATTAAGCAATTTTTAACTTCCAAATCCGGTAATGACTATCTTGTCTTCCGATACTAACCCCTTCACAGAGCTCTTGAACACCATGTTGGACTGTCGATCTTAGAGAGAACGTCTCGACTTCAGACCCTCGACGATTTGGGACCCGCAGACATGTGCGTACTTCAAAAAACCAATGCCCAAAGCAAAAAAGTGGAGCTCAGTACGTTTCTTTATTATACGGGTGTGGACACGTCAAACTCTGCGTCCATTGCCGCCCATCTTCAAGCTTTAGCTACGCTCATATCGTCGAAATCTCAATATTGGTACAACGAAAAGAAACACTGGAAGGTGCACGAGTTGACTTACTGCTGCTACAACGCGTTTTCTAAGGTAGATATGCGTGTGACGGTACATATTCCAGGAAAGTTTGAAAGCGTAGTGGTTGCCGCCAACGGTAAGGTGCTTGAAAATTTGGACGAAAGAGAACTCGATCAATTGTGGCTCGAGACGTTTGTGTCGGCTATGGTGCGGTGTCTTTTGGATACCGAAGCTGACGAGTCCAATAAGGGAGGAGGACTTGTAGAAATTCGTAGAGACAACCCGTTTACACAGGGCCAGAAAATCAGCGCAGAGCTCTTGGCCAATTTCCTCCAGGGTTTTGAGCGTTTGTTCTGGGTGGGCGCCAAGTTGGGCTGCAACATCGAATGTCCAAATCCAACCCTTGTTCATAACTACTTGGTGGAAGGTTTCATGCGGTGCATCAATTTGACGCAGAAGTACGACGAGGCATTGAAAATAATCACGCGGCTCGAGCGCCAGAGTGGCTCTGTGACGGTTTTAAGAGCCAAGATTTTATTGATGATGGACGAAGAAATAAAAGCCGTTCAGGTCATGAGCGACCGCATCAAGGCCGACGACAGAGACTCTGAGATGTTGTTGTTGGAAGCCAAGTTCTTGCTCGACAAAAAGAAGCCTGAATTGGCGCTCCATTTGGCCAAACAGGCTGTGCAATCACTGCCATCCGACTTTAAGGCCTGGGCGACGCTTGTTACAGTCTACACCAAGCTCAATGACTTCGAAAATGCGCTCCTCTTGCTCAACTCGTGTCCGATGAATACACAGAAGGATAACTTCTCATTGAAGCGCGTGGTGACCGTTCAGCCAGGAAACGAGAACATTCACTTACCCTCGCCCACAGATGTGGCTTTGGAGCAAGTCACGGACTTGTCGAGCACCGTTTTTGCAGCTGAGACAAACGCGCTTGACAAGGAGCTTGTATTCATGGCTGCTGCCAACTTAAAGTCGACATTTGCTGCTGCCTACGATCTTCTTACAGAAATCGCGTTGAAAACGGGCTGGGAGCTTCTTTTAAAGTACAGAGCACGCGTGTTTGTCATGGAGGAGGAGTATCGCAAGGACAAGAGCAACGGCCACTCGAAAAATCAGTCTCGTGCTGATGTACGTACTGATAATGATACCGCCGAAACTGCCGAAACTGCGAATGGAAATGGCGACGCAGCATCAGCAGAAGAAATTGCTGACGACAAGTTGCCCTTGCGCGATAATCTGTCAACGATAGCAGTTAAACTGCCCATCCGCGGCAAAACCGAAAACAACCAGGAACTCGACTACAAGAAAAAAAGACTTTGTGAACGGTGGCTCGACAACTTGTTCATGCTCCTCTACGAAGACCTCCGTATCTACACTGTGTGGCAATCCGAATACGTGCGGTTTCAGGCACAACAGACCGAATACAAACGGAGCACATTGGAGTGGGAGATTTTGGGCCAGCTAGCTTTCAGACTCAAGCACTTCAAGGAGGGTGCCGTGGCGTTCACCAATGCGCTCAACTACAGGTTTGCGGCCAAAGCTCAGCGCGAGATGATGCGGTATTACCAGATGGAACGTACAAAGTTGATCTCCAAGACAAATACGTTGGAGCATCGGGCTCATAACGACACATACATGAAGTCCATACAGCAGCTCAACGAGAAGATCTTGGATTGCTGTATTAAGTTGCTTGTGTGGAACCATCGGTGGTACAACGACTTCCTGCCGTCGCTTATTGGCACCGTAGCCGATTTGGTGGCCAAGGAAGGGCTCATCAAGATTCAGTCGCTTGTCCAGGCCAACTATTCGGAGCGCGCGCACCACCTGGGTGATGGGGCTCCTAATCATGGGGTGATTGAGTTGATGGATCGGTTGTTTGAGTTTTACAAGGAGTATCAGCTACAGGGCACAGAAAACTAGATTAAGTATGTACAAGCTACAAGCGGTAGGTCAAAAATAAAAGCGCTGCGAGATAGGTGAAAATGCGGACGGCGTATGAGAAATTTGAGGAGGAATTGATGCTGTAATTGGTAGATGAGGATCTGAAACAGAGTGCCCAAGTTGGGAATGTGAAACATTAATGTGCAGAAAGCTACTTTCTGTGCACTACCAAATCTCACATCAACCCATCATCGAACTTTACACGTGACCAAAACACGTGATATCACATATTGTGAACCCACGATTTAGTACATTTCCTGTCGGCTGCAAACAAGTCTCTTTTCTTTCAATAAAAAAGACTTGGTCGGAATGTCAACGCCCTCTGCCCGTTTGTGGATGATCCAGAATCATGTGCGTGTCCGGAGTCCGCAAGAGATCCGGCCGGACTATCCCATAGATCGTCGATTTGTCCGAACGCCAATGATTCCTGTTCCAGTAAGGACGAGGGGATTGAAATGACGAGATAGGGAGAAAAAGAAGGAACAGATGAATATGAACAAGAGAAATGGAGTGGAGAAAAAAGTAGAGGAGAAAGGGAAAAATGAGAAGATGGGGAGATGAGATGAGATGAGATGAGAAGGTGGAAGTAGGAAGAAAGAAAGAAAGAAAGAAGTTGAAGGGAATGAGACTGAAGGAGTATGAGAACAATGCTCAAAACCGTTTCCCCGCCCTTCCATGCATCATTCTCTCTTTTTCCTTCTCTCATGCATGTCCTACTTTTTTCCCTCCACTTCTCCCTTTTGTTTCTGTCTCTCCCGCTCAAACCCTTCTTGCGCCACCTCCTGCAATTCACGTTTTGACTCCTCCAACCTCCGCTTCTTGGCCTGGATGATTTGATCCCGGCGATCCAATTCCTCGAGCCACAACTTCTCCCGCTGTTTGGCCTTTTCACGAAGAAGCTCCTCCCGGGTCTTTTTCTGTTCCGACGATTCCCTTGAATAGTAGAAACTACCAGCGACAAGTGCTACTAATGTAAATGCCTGGAAGCCCACCCGGAACCGGAAATACTTCTGGGTGTCTTGTTTGCGGCCTTGTTTGAGCGCTTTGGCGGCGAGAATCACGGCAATGGTCGTGAGCACAGTTCCAAGCGGTACAAGCGGTTGTTGCTTGGACTTGAAGATGAGTTTTTGGATGGTGTCCATTTCGCTGAGAAGGTTAGTACTAGCGGAAAGCTGAAGGGAAGACGGGATACAAGATTGGTTCTGAGAGGGTTATGAGGCGGTTATGAGCCTGGTTATGAGGAGGTTACGAGGGTCATGAGAAAAACATACGACTCATCCAATTCCTGCTTGTCGAAACTAGAGGGAACGTTCATGGTAATGGGACTTGTTCTTGGGGATAGTAGTGAGAGTCAGGTGAGTGGGTGAGAAGGAAGACCGAGAGCAGCACACACTGTATGCAGGTCCAACAACAAAATTAAGTTTGTTAATTAATCAAAGAGAGTAATTTCGAGTAAATACGAGAGGAGCCAATATACGCGCGTCGTCAATATTCGTAAAAATTGCGATTGGTATATTTTGTTTTGTAAAGTTGCAATTGCTGTTTCGACTGTATAGGATCAAGGGTGAGATCAGAGGTCTAGAAAGGGCGGATTTGTCAGAATATGACGATGCCGAAACCCCGAAAAGACGAATGTTTTCATGGACTTTGCATTAATTTGTGGATCGGGCGTTATGAGCGAAGGACCTCCTGCTTGGCCAGCACTGGACTAGGTTAAAATTAAACAAATGGGAAGTTTATGGGAGAACGAGAGAAGAAATGTGAAAGAAAAACGTTTTACGAGAAAAAGACTGATTGAGCGTTCCTACGGAAGAGAGTTGCAGCGAGAAGCTCGTCGTGGTGTTCTTTAGACGGGATGTTTTGCATCGGCTGATTCGCCGCCGAGCTTTTTGGCCCTTCTGATGAAGATGCTTTCAACGAAAAATTAATATTATCGCTAAGTCATTTGTGAAAGTTTACGGTAGGCCCTTTTCCATTGCCATTGTGGTCTTTTTAGCCATCTGAACCGGGCCTGCTGTTTCAAAATCAAAGCAAGTAAAAACTCCAAAAGATGATTATTTGGAATATCATGTGTCTTGAATTTCGATTCTTTTTGCGAATTACTTTCAATTCATAAAATTCTCCATTTTCACATCCCCTCTCAATACATCCCCTCTTCCTTCACATCCCCTTATCTTTCCCATTACATCTTACCCCAGACTCCTCTTAAGGTTCGAATCCCTCGTAAACGTCTGTCAACACCCGTAAACGCTCGTGAATTCTTCCACGAGCACATAACCGCACTCAATCTTAACTTTCCCCAACCAATTGGGAAAACTTGCGCAGCGGACCGTCTCCCATTGTAGCCATCTCAGGCTCCACCCTATCTTGTCCCAACAGCAGTCTGCATCTCTTCCAAAGTAGCCCACCAAAGCCATTGAGTGAGCCATTGACTCCTCGAAAACAAAACACCGATTCTGATTCCGACTCCTACCCAAAACTGACTCGGGTGACACACTCAATCCCTAACACAATGTTGGTGGCAGTTTCAACCGCCTACCATTCCGTCAAAACCGTGCTATTCTTTCCGATAACGCACATTTGCGCCCCTGTGCTCCGTTTATGTTGGCTAATATTCAAGCACACGGTTGCAATCCCTGCGCTCATAACCTTCCGCACATTTTTGTTCGCGTTCGTATACGTTCCACTAACGCCGTTACTAGCGACAGCAAAAGTCAGCTACGACGCGAACGTTCCTGTGGAAATGTGGCTTTACCATCTTTTATCGGACCTTGGTCCACATGTGGCCTTTTTCTTTGTCCATCTTACCCATTACTTCATGATTAGTCTCTTCATGGGATCCACCGTAGGTATGGTAGCAGGATTCAATATTGGGCTCGTTTCCCGCCTTTTCAATGTTTCAGAAACACATGGAAAGTCAACCTCTGTTCAAACGACGCCATTTATTGATAAATTGGCCAATCGACCCAGTGTCAAAGCCAGCGGCTCTCAAAAATGGGTTTCCAGCACGGAAATAAAGACTGAAAACGTTCCAAATACAGAAAAGAAGTCTCCTGTCGAAGTGAAAAAGGAGTATGAGCACAATTTGTCGCAAAATGTGACCCCGCCTACCTCTAAAGACTCAAAGTTGGGTGTTGGCATAAAAGTCACTAATCCACCGTTTGACTTCAAGAATACTGAAACAGACCTGCTAGAAGTCATAAGCAGACAGTTGTACGAAGACGACGACGGGTATGGCCTAATGGGCTACGACAACCAGGAAAATAATGAACCTGTGGTTCCTGTTCGTAATTCGAAAGAACGGCGCCGTTCCAAGAGCTCTGCGGCTAAACCCACTTTAGTGGACATGATTATCGAGGAGGAAACCGAAAAAGAAGCCTCTCCAGCTCTGTCTTCGGGCGCATTTATGCAAACACCTTCGGCGGCAAATTCTGTCGGTCTGCCTACCCTTGCCTCGACAGAAACCAATGTCACAGGTGAAACAATTGGGAGCAGTGACGGCCACAATGTTTCCAGCGCGTTAACTGCGCATTCTGACGAGCTACATGAGGGAAAGTGACGGAGATTCTCTGTTTACCGAGTGTGATAGTAACTTTTGAAATTATTACGTCACAATCGTCCAATTATAATCTCAAAGCTTAGCCTTCTGATTTAAATCCTCTCACTAGGTCCTTTCTGTTTCTTTCCCGTACCTTTTGGCACGTCTCTTTCAGAAGTGCATACACCTGTTTCAGAAGTACACCCAGATGTTTCAGAAGTGCACAGACGTTCTATAAAAGCCCAAATTCCCTTCCAAACATCTCCACCACATCTATTCTTCCTACATGATCTTAAAAGTCACCCAATCCAAAAACGTTTTCACTAGAAAAGTCACTTTCGGCAAGTTTGACGCCAACAACATCGAATGGACTCGCAGGACTCGGATTTCTGAGATTGACAACACGTACGTCGATGTTGACCGTCCTGAGGATGCCAGAGTCGCTATTGGGAGAGCGTTTGCGTTTCATTTGCGGAATTGTGGCGTTCTAGACGGGTACTCTCAAGCAGTGTTTGTTCCAGGCGACTTCAAGCCCCATTACCAATGCAAAGTGAATATGACGGTGGGCATCGGGGCCACAGAGTATGTGATACGCTTAGAATTATCATATGTGGAGAGGCAAACCAGCTGGACACCGGAATTTTTCGAGATAGACATGGAAAGAGTTAATGTATATTTGTACGACTGTATCGTGCAGAAGGAGGGGCGCAATCGGTCGTTTGAGATGAAAATGCGGTATGCGTTGGCGTTGCGCAAGGTGCGGGTATTTATCGACGATTTGGAGCTCGAGTTGTGAATGCGTTTCAAGATTGAGATTAAGGATGTACTTTTGCCTTTTGAAAGTCTAGTCGGAATAATTAACATGTTATGATTTTATTGGTTGTAGATACGAACTGGATGGACAATTTTGCTGAATTGGCGATTCCTCTGGCTGTATTATGTTAAATTTAAAGTCTTGCCAATAAGTCAGTGAACACCGACAAGAGTGTACATATTTCGAAGAAAACTCGACCCATGTTTGTCCTGCTCTATATATTTCGCAAAAAAAAACCTTACTCCATTACACCTTTTGAATTCAATGTATGTATTGCCGGCGGGCCGATCATATGCAAAAAATCAATTAACTAAGAAGAAAGGGTCACTAGAATGTCTACGGAAACAGCCGGGCGCAGTCGCCACCGTTTACTAGTAGCCAATGCCTCCAAAAGAAGAAAAATGTTCACGTTAACGTTTCTGTTCACGCAGGAGTTTGCAGACGCACGTACTCCGTGTAGTAATCGCCGAAAACGCTCCAGTGGAACTTGACCAATGTCAGGATGCGGAACAAGATGCCTGACATCTCCGAGTCCGCCTTACGTTGCTTCAACACGTTGCTGCCGGCCTTACTGGCGTCCGATGCAGCGTATATGGCAGCTTGGCCACCAGCGACGCCCGAAACGCCACCATTGTCGCTGTGACGCAACTGGCCAACCTGCTCTGATAACTCTTTGAAGATTTTCTCTTCCATAAGACCATAGACGTCTGTGTTGGGCTGGATCTGTTTGATGAGCCAATTGTAGCAAAAGTCCACCAAATGCTGGGGAACCGGCGCCAGAAGAATATCGCTGTCGCCATTGACATCACTAGTAGCAATGGCATTGCCTTGTACTGCGTTCTTGACCAACTGGAGCGCGATTGCTTGAACATTTCGAGTCCACTTGACATTTCCGTTGTCGTCTGTAACAATCGCCAAGATCTGCTCCTGGACCCGGGTTATGAGCTCGGGTTTGAATGCAACAGGTCTGATATTTTTGGATGCAGCATAGTTCATAGAGACCTGCTTGAAAAGCACAATACACAACTGAACACAAACCAATTGTCTAACATCGGCGCGAAGTAAAACAAGCCGCGTGTGGTCGAACGCAAGCGTCAGTGGGAACTCGGTGGCCATGTTGCGGCACAGAAGAAGCTCGATGACCAGCGTTGTGAGCACGGACTTCATGTCGCTTCCTATTTCTGCACCGGCAACCAACCGTTTATGATAACCGCGCTCAAACCACTTAAGCGAATCCAGAATATCGATTTTGCAGTGCGTAATGAGTTGCTGGAAGTAATCCTTCTCGAAATCAGTAGCTGTCTCTATAAGAACCGGCCGAAGAATACGAATTTGGTGGTTGGCTACATCAAGTTTCATAGCCTCCAAAATCGAGAAAATCAGACGCAATCCTTCGACAAGTTTGCTCACACATGCCTCGTCAAATGCCTGTTGGAACTTGGCGATCATGTCCAGCACCCACAGGTCGCGCATAGGTGCGCAATGAGACTTGAATACATCACCCAACCATTTGGCCATAGCGACAAAATCAAACAGGCCATAAACGAGCTGCTGCACGATGAGATCGATATCCATTATCTCGTTGACGGGCGACCGGTCCTTCATCGGGAGAAGCGAAAGAAGAATCTCTCGAAGAGTAGTGAATAATGCGCGCAAACGAGTCAATTTGGGCACAGAAGAAGCCCCTGAGCTAGCAGTGCTGGAGGTCTTGGGAGCGTCGAAAAACTGCTTGCATTCGAGCTCGATCTCGACCCAATACCGCTTGATAACGGACTTCTTCCGGCGGCCGCGTTCACCATCCAAGTTTGGCCGAAATTGAAGTTGTGGATCAAAAAGAATATCATGGCGAAGCTGTGGGTTCTTAAGAATCTCCTGAAGGTCAATTTCTTTGAGCGACTGGAGGTTTATTGGCGGCAAACTGGGCGCAACGTTAAATGACGGAATGTGACGATACAAGGCGTGGTGGTCTCTGTTCAGCGGCTTCGAAGCCAAAGACGATGAAGTGGCCATCAATGTGTCTGGTTTAGAATCCTCAGCCATGCCCATAGGAACGCCAGTCGACGGTTGTGTGCCCGTTGACCGGCCAAAAGGCTGAGGCTGCGAAATTTGCGACCTCAGCGTATAGTTGATGATGGGCAATGAGCGCGAGCGGAAGCGGCGATATAACTTGGGAGTTTTCAGAGCCGCCAGTGCTGCGCCCAGATGGTGATGGTTCAGTGGAAGACGTACTGGTTTCTTGACCAAATGCGACGCTCTAGGAGACGAGTTTTTCCGTTGTTTAACTCCCAGAAAATGAGCTGCGTGAGCTGCATGTGCACCGTTACCCACCTGCTCAGCAGAGGGCATCACCGTCAGCACTACAGAGTCTCCCTGACCCGCTGGAACTGCCAGCAGAGGTTGGGGCAAAAGGTGAGGGTGATGACGCAAAATGAGATGTGTATGAGCAATTTCAGGGTCGTCCATATCCAAAAGTGTCGTTTCCGAGGGTGTCAGAGACGTCAGGATATGTTGACTGCCGTCGGGGGCCCCTGATTGGTTGGCGATGATCTGTTGAGGGTCCACCGCCGAGTCTAGGCGCAGCCGTTGGGGTGGATCTTGCAGAGGGGGAGGCGTATGCTTCAGTGAGTTTTCAAAAAACAGCGGGCGCATGGATTCTGTTTCCTGGAGCACCTGGTCCTGCTTTTCGTTAGGGTTATTGAGTTGCGAGGTCATAAAAAGAAAGATGTAGATATATGGTGGAAAAAACGGGGAAAAAAAAGTTAGTTTCAGGGAAAGGTATGGACGTTTAGGAAGTTTAGTAAATGGGAAGTTTTGGTTTTGGAGTAGCGAGGTAACGTAGCTGTATAGAAGAAAGCCTCAGTGGAAGTGAATTGGAACTGGAAAGAATAAGAACGGAGTTAAGGATATGTGGACGAGTAAATATGAGCACAGGTCAAGAATATCTAGAAGATTGGTTTCTGTTCGAATTCGAGTTCCAGCGTTTAGCTCGATTCTTCCTCAACTTTTACCACCTTTAGTTAGTTTTCTAGGGCAGGATACTCTAGGCCAAATTGAGGAAAGTGCTCTGATGGGCGCAACAGTTCCTAATCGGGCAATCTTGTACGATGTTCGCCAGAACCTCTAGTCGTCTACGGGCGTAAGACTTCCTGTTTAGGACTACTTTCTCCCAGGTTCGTCGGCGCAGAGACGACGCTTTATATAGCAAAGAATCGGGATTGTTGGGCCGCGGAAAACAGCCTTATTTTCAACGCTGCTAACGGAAAATGCGACGCTGCAGTTACTCGGGGCTGAGCGGAGGTAAGTCTTCCGTACGTCGGTCGGTTTTATCTGGGGTTTATCGTCTCGTTTCAGAAAGGAAAAGACGAGCAGACAAGCCGGGCTATTTATACTCGAGAGAGGCGATGACGAGAGGTACGGGTGGCAAAGACGTTGGGGGCAAAAATTAAAAGGCGGCGGGATGAATTTAAAGCAAAGATGGGAAGTGAGAAGAAGAAGTAGTTGTGGGTAAAGTATGGGAAGCGGACAGCAGGGTTAAATGGGTGAGGAAGCAAAATGAGTTATGCTGAGGCGACGTGCGAGTGCGAAATAAGGGAAGATGAGACGGCCGGAATGGACTGCATGAGGACCATTCTTGTAACCTCAAAGACTGCATTGTACTAGTGAGAAATTCATAATCCGGGCGTGCGCTGCCAGGGATGAGGGCACTGTGCGATGCAGAACGCGGACTGCAGACAAACATGCAAATATAAGGAGCACTGTTCTGATGGTGCATACAAGGGTTATATACACTAAAATATGGTATACAACCAGGAGGACAAGTCTATTTTGAGTCTATATACAAAAAGCACAGTGGCTACACACACGCCGTGCATGGGCTCGCCCGTAGAAACTAGTCATGGGTCAGACCTATATGCAAGATGCACATGACACTTTCAGTTTCCTAGGTGCAGGGAGCGGTCGGCGACGTAGTATGGCATTGGTTACGGTGCCCTCGTAATGTTGGAAGAAGGACTCGATATCGTTAGGAGGCTCGAATGTGTGTGTATGGGGGGAGTGAAAAAGAAATGGTAGCCGACGCCGACATCAACGATTATATGCAGGCACAAGTGTGAAAACAGTACAATTAAGCTTAGATAGCCAATCATCGAAAGTGTTTCACTAGATTGGAAAAGAAAAAGATTTCTCTGTTTTTAACTGCATTTAGTCCTCTTTCGTCTCTCTTGACCCTCCGATTTTTGCTGGCCCCTTGGTTTTGCTATGGCTTTCTTGTAGAACGTTTGGACCTGTATATAATCATGCAACTTGGAGTCTGCGTTGGTTACGATACCAAAACCGATAAGAAACCCCCAATAGGCCACATTGGGTTTAATTCGTTTCGGGATCGAAAAACAAATTACTCGGAACGTTTACAATTCGAGACTTGGAGACTATGGTATAGCAATGGTTATTGAAGACGAGGTCGGTGTATGTTGTTATTGAATTGACGTTTGGATAAGCTTTTGCAGCCATAGAATGGCTCCTGCGGCGAAGAAACGCAAAGATTCGAAAGAGGAGTTTTCGCAAAGATGTGAAACACAATGGAGTTGGAGAAGTTGTGTCCAGGGGCTGGAATGTACGAAAAAAGGAACAGAATTAGCCTCCTCGGTTAGGATAGGATCTAGTAGCAGGGGTTGAAACGAATGCATGCAATGTTCCAGATACGGCGGTGTGATTGATTTCAGGTCACGGGAGTCTTTTAGTGAGGCGAATGGGGGCTTTTTTGTTTTTGTTTTAATTGTAACATGTTACATTGAGAAATCGTGAATGCCAAGGTGTCGTGTAAGTATAAGCCCGTAGCAGTGCAAAACAGAAGATCCAAATTCCAATTTGGCTTATCCGTTTGGCGCTTTGGCAAGTAGTTAAGGAGGTGTTAGTTTTGTTTGGGCAGTGAAACGACAATGGATCATGAATAGAGAGACATTGATGAATAACGAGGGTTGATTTGACTCGAGTATATTAATACAATGGTGGAGCTGTAATATAATTTTCGGAGATGGTTGCCGCAACTTCAAAGACTGACAGCTCAATTATAGGTGCAGATTCCTTAATCTATTGTTTGTTAGCATGTTCTAATTGCTCATGGCGGACACGAACTTTAGAGACAATAGGGTTTCCAATTACTAATTTACAGTCACAGAAGCCGCGGAAGATGCCTTCAATTGTCTAAAACTTTAGTGTTTTGCCGCCGCCGCCATCTATTTCTGTAACACAATACGAAGGTACCCTTATTGATCTTTTCCACATGATTTATTTTTCTCTAATACGAACCGACTTCCGTAATTTCCCTCTTCGAAAAGCTCCGCACTTTTTATTCCAGATCCATCCGATGACGATTTTGGTCGGAGTTATACAGCCATTGTCTGAACGCATTGTGACGGGTCATTGTTTCAAAGGGAATAAGCGGTCACCGGACCAGCCAATTCCTAGAATCCTATCAAAAAATGAAATAAAGAAAGTCAATAAATTCTGTCTTGCCACTTCTTACAGTTTCTTCCCACTTCGTGCCATTCTTCCCCTTTTTTCCTATGACGAAACAAAGTAAGCAATTTTTCAACCGTGCGTTCTCCTGCAATAGCCAAAACAAAAACACAAAAAACTTCGATTTTCTTGACCGCCCTTGCTTACAAGTCCACACCCGATTCAACTGTTCTAAAACGGCGCACTTGCACCGCCGCTTTTTAACACAGCCTTTTTCAAAAGAAACCTGGATGGATACTCGCAGACGCACATCATCATCTCAAACACGAGCGATAACCAGTTCATCTGCCGGAATTACCCAATTCGGAAGCCTTGAGCGGATCTCAACCATAATATTCAAGGAACAAACCAGCGCCTCACATTCATAACCTTCTAACCATCATCCCGAGAGGAAGTACCCCGTATTATGCGCAAAACGGTGACGGATAACGATTACGTGATGCTTAGTTCTGGAACACGGATCGAATGACATTTTTCATATATTAGGCAATAATTTAGCGAGACGTGTCTTTGCTTCGTTTTTGGCCAAAAAGGGAAAGCGCAAGAGCTGCTATTGATCAAGATGAAGAGAAAGTTAATACTTTCTTTTTTCCCTTTTTTCCCTTTCATTTTTTCTTTTTAATGAGTTCATAACGGTTTTTTCTTTTGTCACTTTTGCATTATTCCTTTCTCATTTTACGCTTTCCGTTCCATTTCCGCGAAGCTTATTCCTCTGGAATCCATCCTGTCTTAAGTCCGTGACAAGAAATCCCCCGATACAGCTCGAAAAAAAGGCGCAAAAACGACAGGAATGTCAAGCGTATGACAGCGCAATATTTTCCGATTTTGGCGTCTATTCCTTGCCACATTTCTTAGCAAATAAGCAGATTTACGCCGACAATGATTGGCTGCTTCCACCAAGAGAATCACTGATATGACTAACTGCGAGCTTGTGCATTCCGAGGGTAGCCCGTTGTCCTTTTGGTCACCACCCTGGGACCTGACACAGGAAAAAAAAAGGAAGGGGGAGGGAGGGGCATGAACCGGATTGGAACGCTCCAGTTGACGCACAGCGGCTAAGTCTATAGCAAAGTACCCATGGCCTCTTCGAACCGTTCTTTGCGGGCGCAGGGCTCGTGATGTTCGTGACTACTTGAACAATAGAACAATTCCGACTGACGGATTTAGCAAAAGACGGAATATCGGCGTGAGTGAGTTACGGAACTCACATAATGGGGGCAGAAAACCTCAGTCGCTTAAGTGAACGCAACTAAAAATGGGCTCATTTGACGCGCGAGTTGTAACGGCGAGTCTATCGAATTGGGGGACTTTAAGCATAACTTCCACTTTAGGTAAATCAGGTCCTTTTCGGGATGCTCGTGGCTTATATGCCGGCACACGGTACAACGGCCATTACATGCCCTTTACGGGCATGCAAAATGGCATGCATGTATGCCGTCCACAAGGTATTGCTTTTAAAGAATCGAAGACTTCTATGAGTGGATAAATCTTATGTTAAAGAAGCGAGAGCTTAGCACAAATAAAACCTTCGAGGCCACCTAGTGTTTGACTTTTGTTGCCCGTATTCTGCATACCGTTTCGTGGGCTTTGGAGATACAGGAAGAATGGCTAGTGTTCGACACATAATCTCGCCCGTCTTCGTCAGTGTTTTTGACTGAAGGATGAATACAGTATTCGTACAACCATCGGCTTTGTTTTAGGAAGAAGAGGTTAACGGCTAATTTGGCCGGGGCTTGTAATCACTCTCCAGTTGCAAAACCCCACGAGGGGGCGTGGGGAGAGAGAATCCTGGAGCGCTGCGTATTTACATTCGAAAACAATACCATCTTCTAAGTGTTTTCACCAAACGTCTTCGTTAGATGTCAACCACTGGGGCGTTCTATTTTGCGCATGGCGCTTGAGTGGCCACCTCAGTTGTCTTGCTTCGGTAAGAAATGGCCAGCGGCTCCTTTTCGGGTAACAGAACAAACCCAATTCGATGTCCTGCAGACCTCACCTTTTTGAATCAACTTCCAGAATCCTTAGTTGATTGTGTTGCGTCTCGAAGACCTAGGGGAAGGCCAAAGAAGAGGTGAAGTTGTCCTGACGGGGCATTAAATTGAAGTTAAATATTTTCTACTAGTATTGAATGACCTGACAGAGAATCAATGTCTCCCTTGGGTATTGTAGTTTTGCGTCAACTTCTCATGGGAGCAAAAGTCAATTACCTCCAGCCATTAACAACCCCCTAACAATAAATGGACATCAAGGGCATAGCATTCGGAGCTTTAAGCGTGACCGCCCAAATTCCGTTTTAATTATTACGAGCCACATGCCCTGGGCGGGCGCATCTCAGGGTCCCTTGTTAAATTGCATTCAGAAATAGCCTCAACGGCTGATGACAGACCAATAATAAGGGCGTGTAAACATACCCTTCTAGTTATTCCGGCACCGTTTCAAGGACGGGAGCGGCTCCAAGTAATAAGAAACAATGGGATCCTCATGTACTCAAACTTCGTAGTTGAGGCGGGGAAGAAGCTAGAGGAGCAACATGTTTGATAAAAATGTGTTTTTATTTTACGAATTCTGAGTATAATACTCTCTGAAGTAATAGTAAGAACACCCACATAATTAAATGGATCAGTAGATACCACTCTCTAACAAACTTGGTACTGTGGAGTTCACAAGTTTTCATAAAAACCTCAACTCTAGTTTTTGTTCTCTTCTGCACCTGAGCCATTACTGGCAGTGCCCCTTTCCATTTGATTTATGTTTAACATCTAAACTACGTGCATGCATGCAGCCGGCTCAAAAGAACGGTTCTGCAAGCATTCTTTGGACAGCACCTTGCAACGGCCAACATGTTACATACTAATGCCAACGTTGACGGGATTTTTAAACAATTTGTTCCCTTAATCATCACGGGTATACTGCACAAAGAGAAAACCGTTGAGATATTTACCTGTTTGTATGCACACTGCAGATGAATATGCAACTGGGACAATGCTTTTATCAAAAGACCAGTTGCAGGAGAGAGTCTGGCCATTTCTCGTAAATAAATACCTCAAAACAACGAGATTCTTTTTTGGCTTGATTTGGTTATGAGTCCAGGGCTTCTCGTGGGTGTTAACCTAAGGTATTTGCATTTTGGCCAAAGAAGCCGTTCATACAAAGCGGTTGAATGCAGCTTGGCCAAGAAAACAAGAACTTGCACTTGTGGCCCTGCATTAAGTCACTGTCCACTTTCGCTGTCAAAGATGCAGCATCTCCAAATGCCAAAAAACTAGATCCAGAGGGTGAAAGAGAACCGAGACACACAGAGTTACTAGAGGCAGATGAAGGAACGTTACTGGCTATTTGTCTGAGAAAAGAGCTTCTCCAATGGCCTTTTGAAGTCACGCACACATGAAAGTGGCCCAATCTAAAATGCTTATGGGCGCCGGAAGTTAGCATTTCTCCGTGCGTACCAAATTGGAAGTCTTCATGCAAACAAGGGTTGAAACTAATTTGCTGCTTCTTCCCGCCAATCGGCGCTTCAATCCCAAGGACTGTTGGCTCGTAAACTTGCATTTCACATGGCCAAAGTCTAGCAAAGATAATCCGTGGAAACGTGAGCTTTTCTGGTTTTAATTTGTACCATTGCTTTTGCCGCCATGAGCCTGTTCTAAAGCCTATGGCCGTTCTTTGCTGTTAAGCGTCCTAACTAATGTTGATACCTGTGCTGTGTTGCAGCGCATAAGAATAAGTAACGATGCTTTTGATAATAATTATTGAACCTAATTGTCCGACAAAATTCGTAGTGTCAAACGTTGTTTTAATGAGTCGTTTCATTGAATTTAATGGCTTCCTGATTATCAGATGACAAAGGTAACAGACCAAACTTGAGTTGAGTTCAGAAGCATTTCAATAACCATCTTTCACGAATATTTGTTGTATTGCAAACTGCTTCATCTTAATGAATTCAGCCAAATCTCAAAGGCAAAGAACTGGCAAGCATGCAACATGTGCCATTAGAATCGAACAATGAAACCTACAATGAAATTCAAATAGCATGAGCCAAAGAGCCGTTTGTGTCAAAATTTGTAACTTGGTAATGGGCGTGCTGCAGAACCAGCTCCCAGAATGAAACTAGAAACTATTTAGGAAACAATCAAGCAAACGGCTGAACTACGCAAACTCACGAAACGTACAGGAAGTAAAAACGCCAAAGCCAGCAATTATGAAGCGGCGTTGAGGTAAAATGCTAGGCAACGTTTTCATAAAAAGATAAGAATCACTGTAGGAAGTGCATTCTAAGCCACTTAGTTCAATGTGACTGAATAGAAGTGGCGGGTGGACCACAGGCTTTTATAATTATAACGAGGAAGAAGAGCTAAATTTGAAAGATCTGGTAGTGATTTTGCCATCATCTTATCTGGATGAAATACCCCCAATCAATCAGGTACACTTGAAATTGTGGCGGTTTTGAAGTCAGAAAAAAACAACAACCTCTGCTTTCAAGCTGCAAAAGTACGTTGGAATCGTGGTTTCCTAAATCTTCTCCTCACCCAGCCCCTATTTTGGCAAACAAACATGCACAGCCTTTATTGGTAACTTCGCTTGTGAAGTCGAAGTGTTCACACGTTTTCAATGGAGGATTGACGCCTTGCGTCTCAGAAGAAAGGGTAAAGTGCCAAGAATTAAAGAAAAAAATACCTCTGCAAACCTTTCTATTACGTTTGATTCGATAGTTTCATAATCTGTAGAGAAACCAATCTAACGCAAGGCATCCAAACTGTACTTCAAAACTTTTTTTTACAAACAGAAACACCCAGAAATCACTCTAGCTCTCGTTAAGTCTAAGCAAGCTGAATAGATTCTCAAAAGGGAGTAATCAAGAGCCCTGGGCTACGATAGCCCCTAAGGAGATGCTTATACTTACCCAAAATAGTAAGGATCTAGATTCCAGAAACGGCACCCTTGAAAGCAGTTTGATTTAGTCTCCTGCAAGTGAAACACCAAATGATATCCAAAAACAAAGAGATTTTTGGCATCTTAGCAGGGCAATGGATTGTAGCCGCAATTATGTGCACAACGCCAACAGATTTAATCAATAATTGTCGAGCTCACAACGGCATGCGGCTTGGCCATCATCCTTCGATGTGTGGGTCGAATGCAAGACCTGTAGCAAGGAAGCCTTGCTGCTCGCTGCAAACCCAGGGACAAAAGATGAGCGGTCGCCTATCAAAAAGGAATAAATTATCTGTGCAGTGGATACCTGTAGCCGTGACTGTCTGACTGTGAATATAGCCACTTCCCCCTGGGGACTGTATGAACGCAAGCCGAAAAGAAGCTTCAACGAATCGAAATTTAGAAAAACTGTGTAAGATAGATAAATTGAGAACCAAAACATGTTTAGAATAAAGAGCAGTCCGAGGTAACCGTCGTCAAGCAGCATCCCGCGCCGATCCAAAGTTCTCTGCATCGATGAGGCCATGCATCATAAATGGCTCAAAAGCGGTTACCAAGTCAAGATCATCATGAAAACGCAAAGCCACTCGCTGGGGGAACAGCGTGGTTAGAAGCGTGGTTAGTGGCTCTGCTGCTTCGACTCACCGTCCAGCACTGCAGGATTAATAATGAATTATTAAGGGGAACGAAGCATTAGGTACCAGATAATCAAATAACATTCCAGGACTCCCAATAAGGAATGTGCATAAGGGAAGGAAATGGTAGCGAGCGCTGAGGTTCGAATAGCTTAAATCCTCAAAAGATCAAACACATCGGGCAATTCGAGTGAGAACGAACAGAAAAGACGTAACCGGTTGACGTCCGCCCGCACCGACCTTGGCACTAAAGCGCAAGATGTGTTCCAGTTTGCCAATTCTCTGAAGCAGGCGGGTTTGGGACATCGGGCCCGCATGTTCACGAAAAACGCACCATAACCGCCGCGCATCGCCGTATAGCGAGGAGAATCGACTAGGATTTAGCCCATCACGCATATATACATCAAATCCTGGCGGCGGCAGGAGTGCCTGCAGGATTGTCGTTGTGTATGCACGAACCCCGGCTGTGCAGCACCAACCCCGTAAAGTGGAAACGTCCATGCCGCCGTAATTAAATGCAAAAGTTGGAGCCACTAGAACTGACCACAATCCTGGCCCATACGCATTAGGTGCCGTGCTACATTGAAGTACGTTTGCGTGTCGGTGGATGTGCAGTAAGAACATACACCCCGGTTAGGCGCCCGTGCGTCTATTAATTTTCAGCCTTTACATCATTGCGTTTCGTGCCGCTCGTAATTGCCCAAGACAGACAAAACAAAAATGAATAAAACGTCCCAGTTTTATATATAGCGGTGAAGATGCAAGTCGTAGCGCTGCATTCTGCGAATTGTCCTTGAGTTTCTGTGTCCCAGCTTATCGTTCAGTTTCGAGCCCGCCGCCGTGCCCCAAAAATCATTTCTCTTCCATAAAATAGCCGCCTTTTGCCTTCTTTTCTCATTCGCGTGAGTTCTCCACTGACGCTGTAACTGTATCACTTTACCGTTTGTACGGCTTCTTTTCGGGAGGTCAACGCTGCAAATCTACAGAAACACGCTGATCAAAACCAACCATCATATAATAAATTAATCAAAATACAGGTTTTCTCTACCGCCGGACATACATCGAACTCTCTAAAATACTGCCACCCTCCGTTCCCTGATTCGTATCGTTCGTTTGTGCCCCACATTCTCTCAGACGTCTGCTCCCTACTACTACTCTACAATCGGCCATTGTCCCAGCCTTTTCTAGCCAAACACAAGGATCCTAACCAAAATTTGGCATCTCTCTCTCTATCTTCTCGGAGCCACCTCATTAATTGACCTCTTCACTTTCCCCGGAGTCTGCCTCTGCTGTCGTCACTCAGGCTTCTGTTTTTTTCCAAGCCTCTCCAATCATCCTTCCCCAGAAGAAATATATCGCGTAGACGTCCCAACGTGGCCGAATCGCTGTCCACCCATCATATTCGCTTCTGGAAGTCGGCCTGTATCATTCCCCTTTTTCTTCTCTCTTTTTTGCAGCCAGATCTGACCCTTCTGCCATTACCTTCTAACCCACCCAAATCCTTGCCGCATCAGTGCTGTGAGCCTTGATCCCGCCTCCAATTGCCCCTCAACGTAAATTTTGGACCTCATAAATATCACAATGTCGTCCAGCGTCGTGGCCGACGACCCACAACAAGACCTGAAGCCAGGCCAGATTAAGGCCGAGTCGCTGACCGTCGTAGATGTGCCCACGCCGTCTACAGACGCACAAGAGCCGGCGGTTGCAGAAATAGACCTGAAACTGACGCTACCGGTCAACACGAGTCGCCCTTCAGTACCAGCACCACTGTCAAGCTCCAGCGGGAAATCCCAGACTGTATTCATCCATAAACTCTACGATATGCTCGAGGATACGAGTCTTGGGCATTTGATCTGGTGGACTGCGTCAGAAGACTCATTCTGCCTCTATCCGGGCGAAGAGTTTTCCAATGTTTTAGCACAGTACTTCAAACACACGAATATCGCATCGTTCATCCGACAACTCAACATGTACGGCTTCCACAAGGTCAACGAGAGCTTTCAAAGCGACGATAAGCATGCTGGTGCAGCTCCGCCTGCGCCTGGACAACCGCCTGCGCCCAAGTGGGAGTTTCGTCATAGCGCTAACCAATTCCGTAAAGGCGACGTAAACTCGCTAAGTCTCATCAAGCGGAAGCTGCTGAAGCTGCTCCAGACCCACAAGGAGATCGTAAACCTCAAAAGTCTCCCGCCGACCTCAGATGCACCAGTAGATGTAGATCATAACCCGATGAGCGATCACACACTTCCTCAGTCTTCCTCACAGCAGCAACAACAATATCACCGCGCGCTTTTGCAGCTGCTGTGGGACCAGCTCAACGAGAGTACCAACAACACGCCGTCACCTAAGTTGCTGCCCCGTCAACCGATTTATGCGCAACATATGGCCCATCACGCGGCGCCCTACTCACATTTCCAGGGCCCTGTGCTCAGCATTCCCGTACCGTTCTCTCCACATTCTCCGCGGTCACCGCCGCCTCATGAGCCGCCCACACATAATGGTTTGCTGCCGCTGGGGTCTGCTATGGATGTTCGAACAGCCTCTGAGTCTATGCCCGGTTCGGTGGTGGATCTGGCCCTCAATCTCAAGTTAGTAGAGCTCAACGCGGGGATGACCGCGCTCAAGACAAATTACCGCGACCTTCTCTCAAAGTACGATTCGTTGTACGCGCTATTTCAGAGAAGCCAGGCTGATCTATTACAACTCACAGAGGTGCTTGAAAAAACTTTGGGAAAGACCGATAAGGGCACCGACAACGAAGATCCAACAAAAACGGGAGAAGAACTGATAGATCGCCACAAGACGCGTACGCCCAAGAGTCATCTCGAGAAGCGTATCGCACCGGGAGAACGTAGTAACTCTCCACTTTCTGGGAAGAGCTATAATGCGAAATCGGTGCTGGATATCAGCACTTTCCGCGCTCAGCTACTGCGCAAGATCGGTGCCACCACAGTACGCAGTCATAAAAGTAGTGCGCTGCTGCTGAGCTATCACCTTCATGACTCGGCGCTGAGTTATCCCAAAACGACAAACTACCCGATCGTTCCGCAACATTATCCTTTGAATCCAAACTACGGGTTATATGGCAGCGGCGCAGACGTGCGACGTGCGGCTCAGGATGACGTCCATAAGGTTGTGCAGCCGGCTCCTAATCGGCACGTTTCTGTGCTTATGGATCCGTTACAACCATCACCAGCAACTCATGCAGCATTGCTCAAGGACGATAAACGAGAATCCGAGCTTAAAAATGTTCCACTGGTGCTATCTGCTACACCAGCAGCGTCTGGATCTTCAAGTTCAGAACGAACCCCTGGTACACAATCTGCCACAACAAACACGCCGTTCGTGCAGCAATACCAGCCGCTTGCACTACAAGCAAATCCTGTGTTCTATCAGCACTACCAGATGCGCCAAGAACCCGTTCAAATGCGTACAGTTTCCTTACCAGTAGTCACGAACCCGCTCACGCCCAGCGTGTCAGAACACGCGCCTCAAAGATACTCGTTGACCAGTATTCCCGATCACCGCGCAACAAACGCACAGGAGCCCGACTCATTGCGGTATACGTTGGCTACAAACGCCGCCAATGCCGCCAATGCCGCCAACGCTTCTACAGCGGCCATGTCCTCCCACGCCCCCCCAGCGCTAACTTCCAGCCGAACAAGTGGTGCAAAATTGCCTCCTGTTCATACACAGGCGGCGGGTAGTGTCACCGAGAGGCCGCTTCCAGAAGTTCTTGCAAAAGTCAATGCTGATGGCAGCATGGCTCGCAACCAGCTCCCGTCAATGCAAGAGTTGAACAACTCTCTCCGGGGCGGACCCATAGCGCCCGGACGTGTCTATGACATCATGTCGCACGACCTCGACAACTCGAAGCGTAGGAAGTGTTCTTAATAGAAAGAGGCTAGAGTTCATTGTATTATACCAAATGTCAATAGGGAATGAGATATCCATTATAGAGAAAAAGTTAGAGAGTAGTGGGAGTAGCCATTTTAGCTATAGTCGAAGGAAGAAATTGAAGTCAGATGCGATCTCAACTGTTAAAGTTACATCAGAGATGTAAAACTTAGAGTGAGAGGGTGAGTAGATCATATAGATATCAAGAGTGTGTCGGCATTGACTATTAGAATGAAAAACTTTTATTTTTTATCTCTACAATATTTCATCAATATGTGTCTTTCCTTAGACTCTCTTACTTAAAAAAAATGAGCATTTATCTATTAATCTTGTCGAAATAAGTCTTTGTAAACAAAACAAGTCACAAACCTATTTTCTACATTTTCCACGACGCTCATGATCTTAAGCCATGTTCCTATCTACCTGGTATTCAACATTGCCTTGAGAAGCCACCCAATTAAACTAAATCACCGCCCTATGTACAAGTAAAACAAGGATGATTCGTTCAACTGAAGACTTCGCCCAGAATATCTTTGTATACCCCCAATTCCATCCTTTTTTCAAACAAATGTATCCTTTAGTCTATTCAAAACCCTTGCTCTGTAGGAGCGTCGGTAACATTTCCATCGCATTCTTTGCATCATTCTTATTGAATACGAAGAGGCCTTGAAGCTGAGCCGTGCTGACTTTACCCTCATAACCAAGACGGCGGAAATGGGCCACAAAATCTTCACAGAGCTCTGTATCGTCATAAAAACGCAAGAACATCCGGCGCACCTGCGACTCTGTGGCGTTTCCAACCATAATCTTAAAGTCTATACGTCCTGGCCGCAAGAGTGCCGGATCCAATCTTTCCGGATGATTTGAGGTCATAAAGGTAAGACATTCCTCGGCACTCGCTACACCATCCAAGGCGTTAAGGAGTCCAGAGAAGGTAACACCGCTCTGAAAGCCCTGTTCGGAGGTTTGTGTTCGTTTATTGAATGCAGCATCGATGTCTTCAAGGAGAAGAATCGATCGTTGTGGGAGATGGTTCATCAAGTGGTTCAAGCGGTCGTCTGTCAAGTTATTTTCCGCAAGATTCAAAATGCAGATGTTGTAGTCGAGTTCGCCCGCTAAAGCCTGAATATAGGATGTTTTCCCGCTTCCTGGCGGCCCATATAACAAGTACCCTCGGCGGTACGGAATTCCACGCTCATGATACCACGAACCATTGTTCAAAAAGTCCTTGACATCAGCCAAAATCGTCTCGCTGACACCCTCGTCCAAAACGACCGATCCCAAGCGCCTTTTGATGCGTGGACTGCCGAAGGGCCTCCAATCGGGCCCCCATGACGAGTACAACACAGTTTTCCCCTCCTGCGCCTTCAAAGCCATGACTTTGGCCTCGGCCAAGAGTTTTGGAAAGAGCCCTCGGTCCAGGTAAAGCGTGGTGAGCGTCACGGTCTCGAAAGGTGCCCCATTGGTCATATCGAGCAATTTTCCCGATCGTTCTCGATTAACAAGCATCCAGGCACCCTGATATCGTATCAAGTGTTTACCTGGCCCAGGAACCAACAGAAACTTGGTGGATACCGCGCCGTTGTCGTGTTGGGTGAAGTTTGTTTCCACAGACAAATGTCTCAGGCGACGGTGCTTGTGCTGGGCCATCCACTCTAAAAACCAGAGGTACAGCTTATCCTTAGAGGGAATTTCAAGGTCTACGAGCATTTGGCGATACAAGAAGCCCAGACCCTTGACGACGGCCAGTCTAGCAAGGGCTAACCCAGTTCCTAAAAGCATAAGACCACCGCCTGCGGCGAAATACGGGTTAGAAGCGATGGCCTCATTGAATGCCAGTCGGGCCATTCCGGTCACAGATCCATCGGAGTTACTGCGGATCTTTTCGAGGTCAAGAGGTGGAGGGGTGGTCATAGTGGTTTGGTTGGAAAATCTGGGGAAGCGATGAGATGCGATGCAGTGTGGGGGGCAAGAGGCAATGCGTGACGAAAAGGGGAAAAAGGGACGAGAAAAGAAGAATTGGGGAATGATTTCATGGGTTGGATGAGTTTCGGTTTTTTTTGAAGAAGGGCGTTGGGGGAGGGTGTGGTCATGTTTTTGGGGAATTGAGGGTTGAAGTGGAGATTGAAGAAATACGATTTAGAAGAGAGAAGAGGGTTAAGAGTGTTGGGAAAATAGATTGGACGGCACAGGGATAGAAACCTTCTCTTGTCGATGCTTGTTGAGTGTAGAACGGACGGCTGCAAAAAAAGGTAAGGGGTCATGTATTGAGCGATTGAGGGGAGGTATAAAAACATAAGTTATATAAATGTGATGAAATAAACGTAATTGAGTTTTGGACAACTTTCTCTGGCTGTAATGCTCTGGTGACGACCGTCATCGCAGACCTTTCTTTTCACCCATGCCGCCGACACTATTCTTATAATGAACACCGACCAAAACGAACAAAGAGATAAAAAAATCCACTGCTGCCGATAAATCAAACCCATTGAGATTACCAAACCTTATTCGCGCCTACAATCTTCCTCCCCCCTCTTACATATCCCGACCAACAAAGCAGAACAGAACCGAACCTCCAAAACCCCTGCCCAGGGCTCGTAACCTTCCACAAACTATAAATATTCCATCGATTTTCCCTCATTGGATTATTTCCAAAAAAACATCTTTACCCTTTCCGACCTTTAGCCATCCCATCCCTTATCCTCACTCTCTCACACCTACACTTGCCCCTAGTCCTTACTACCTCCTACAACGCTCCATGACTCAATTGCCGTCCGAACAACACCAGGAAAGCGCCACTGACGTCAAAAACGCACAAACAGCCAACGAGAACTCGCCTGGGCTCAAAACCGCGCCGAAAACGGCCAACCCGTTCAAATCAACGACGTCATCTGTATCCCCTATCCCCACGACAACGTCTCCATCAGACTTGGACACAATTTCGCCACATTTCCCCTACGTAGCCACTTCAATACCTCGAAATGTTTTGGAGCAACTCCCATTTAAAACTTCAAACCGTATTTTGGACGATTTGCGGTTTTCGCCAGCATTCTTTGCCGTCAGACCAAAAGGTACTCTACTCCGCTCGCTTCCGTTCGAATATCGCCATGTAGTGGCGCTGTCACTCTCCAAATTGGGTTACAGCTGCGTGGTGCTAAACAATGCGCTCCCGCACATCCCAGCGGTGCTGAAATCGTCGTTTCCAGGAGATGTTGCCGTGACCACTATTCGCGGACTCGTGGTCGGTAACAACGACCTACATCACTTTAAAATCCTGATTTTGGACACAAAGAAACAGGGAGAACTATCTCATGTCTCGGTTCCTAAGCAAGAGTACCATTTGGTGCCTCGAGAGATGGTTTCTGTAGACGACTTGCAATGCATGGAAGACCTGGCGGTCAGTGCCGAAAACCTCGTAGACGATGCCATCTTCATGAGCGGGAACAGTGCTACAAATCACCTAATGCGTGTGAGCATCTACTCTCCCGAATTTAGAGAAGAAGAGTTGTTACCAATGACTGATCCAGAAATGATCAAGACACGATACCTTGCGGGAATTGAGAAAAACCCGTCGACGTTATTGTCTGCGGACACAATTCCTACATCCATTCACTGTTTCCGAACGCTTCTCAAGGTGTTACGGGGCCCAATTCTTTTGCCGCCTGGTGAAGCTAGACACACCATAGACCGAAGTAAAACCAGCCTCGATGCGAAAATTGACCCACAATTGTTGTTTCAAAACTTTGGTTTCGAGTTGGGGAACTCACCCGATGAGCTTGTGCCGCCTGACCTAGCTACAAATCATGCCTTGAAAGAAGCCTATATTCGTAAATCTCTTGAACTTGTATACTTAGGTAAACAACTCAAATCGCTGCGTACTCCAAACGAGTTCGACGTCCAGTACTCATTCAGCGACAATCTTCTGCAAGTGTATAGCGCCCTCAGTGAAAGTGACAAGGCATCGTCGATGTCGATGGCTCGTACTGATTCTGCCAACAGATGGCCGTTCTTCGTGGCGCTTCTGGCGTACACGTTCTACCCCGAAGAGCTCATCATCAAGTGTTTCGAAAACACAGTGCTTGCCGATCCGAGCCACAAGTTGCACTATGTCGACTGTTTCCGTAGTATCATCTCAAATCGGCCGTATGAAACACAGAAACTCCAGACGTATTACAACAATCAGTACCTCAAGGGTTTCATGTTCAGCCTGCAAGATTATCACGGAGCTTTGAAGGCGCTTGGGATCCTGGGTGTAACCGAAGACCAAAACGTCGACGAATCGGTGATTCTAGAGCTGTACAAAGCCGTGTGCCGCGACGACTACAAGAACTATACGTATTTTAACAAGCAATTACGTATTATCGCAAAGATAAGGGAAAGCGAGCTCATCGAAACGTTTTTGCGAGAGGAAGTGGTATCGCCTCTAGCGGCAATTCAAGAACTCCATATAGAAGAAGCTACCGAAGATGAGGTTGTAGTCACAGCGTACGAAATCCGTTTGGACGAGGTTATGCAGGCGGTGAACTTCAACACCAGCAGTCCCGAGATTGAGTTCCTTCAGAAATGTCTCATCTCGATTGCTACAGTCCGCCACAGTTTTCTCTTAATGGCATACATCGACAACACGATGCCCGAGCTCATGAATGCATCCAAGAAATTCTCGTACATGGACGCGTTGGCGCTTTTGGGTGCGACCACGACAATGCCAGATTTGGAGGTTGTGGCTCGATTCGAATCTTTGGCAAAACAAACAGATCCGCTGGACCCAGCACAATTCCGTGACTTGCGCGTTGCACTCAAGACCGTAGCTGCTGAGAAGAAGTCCAAGATTCTCACCAGTTTCGTTCGAATGGGCCGTGTGGACCCTGCGTTGTTGCCGCCGCAAAATTGGCCAACTGGCTTGGACAATATCGGTAACACGTGCTACTTGAACTCGTTACTCCAGTACTACTTTTGCATCCGACCTTTGCGGGACATGATTTTGCAGTTTGACGAAAAGAATAGCGACTTTTCGCATTCTCAAGCCCGCAAAATCGGCGGTAGGGCGGTCGAGGAATCTGAGCTCAATCGTTCGTTCCAGTTCGTGTATAGACTCCAACATTTGTATGGGGAGATGATTCACACACGTCGCCGGTGCGTTCAGCCGAGTAAAGAGCTCGCTTATCTATCGTTTTTGCCTCTTTCGCAGCCGGTTTCCTTTAAGGAAGAAAGGCCGGAAAAGGAGCGTTTTACAATAAACGAGGAGGAAAAAGAGTTTATGGAAATGGAAAAGGAGTTTGAGGAGTTGGAAAGAGCGAATGAGATGTCAAAACTGGTGGAAAATGTAGAGAGTTTGAACGATGTCGACTCTGAAATGGCGACCCTGTTGAATACCACTACAGACCCCGATAGGAGTTTTCAACATACCGAAGTGATTGAAGTTGACGCAGAGATAATGGATGTTGATGGTAGCGACGTTCCAGAAGTGATTATTGTCGAAGACGAACCCTCAAATCTGACATTCTCCCATCGAAAGATTATGAGCATTGAAGCAGACCAGATCGAGAGCGCAATTGAGATTGGGCGCCAGCAGGATGTCACTGAATGTATTGAAAACGTCACTTTCCAATTGGAAACGGCGTTGGAGCCGACGGCGATCGAAGATGATGGCGAACAATACGATCTCGTGAAAGAATTGTTTTGCGGAAAAACGAAACAGACCATCAGTCCGCTAGACTCGTCGAAACCGGCCCGTAGCACGATGGAGCGGTTTTTCAGCTTGATTATCAACGTCAGTGACCATCCTAAGGACATTTATGATGCGCTCGACAACTACTTCAGCGAGAGCATAGTAGACTTGGAGGAGGGCACTGTTAAGATGGCACTGACTATTTTACAGCTTCCGGAGATCCTCCAGTTCCATGTTCAGCGCGTGTTGTTCGATCGAGAGCGGTTGGTTGCATATAAGTCGTGTGAACCAATTCCCTTTGGCGAAATGGTATACTTGGACCGGTATTTGGAGACCGACGACGCTGAAATTTTGTCACGCCGCCAGGAGGTGTGGCAATGGAAGCGGGAAGTTAAGAAGTTAGAGCAAGAACGGGAAGAGATAATACGTCCTGATGCGGCAACAAAGCTTTCGATACTCGACTCTTTGCGTGGCACTATTAAGTACTTGTCGACGGTAGTGATGCCTAGTGCCGAATTGAACATCCAGCAACAAACCATCGATGCGTTGCAGATGCAGGTGGAAATGATCGAGGCGAAGGTGAACGCAATCGACACACGCATGCAGCGGATCCAGGAACAGATTTCGAAACAGTTCGAGGCGTATAAGAAAGTGGGATACACGCTATTCGCGATATTTATTCACCGCGGAGAGGCGTCACATGGCCACTACTGGATTTACATCCGCGATATGAAACGCAACATCTACCGCAAGTACAATGACGACACGGTGTCGGAAGTTCCCGTTTCGGAGGTACTCAACTTTGCAGATGACAACACGGCGACGCCGTATTATATGGTGTACGTGAAAGACACTTTGAGAGAATATATTGAGCCATTGAAACGAGAAATCAAGGGAGTGGATGACGACGAGGTTAAGGGAGAGCCAATGGACTGTTAGGTACGGTGAAGTCACGAGAATCAATGAGGGTACAGAGACAGGAGACCATTTGGAAAGGAGATGAGTTTTAGGAGAAGTGAAGGAAGTTTTTTTTTTTTGAAAATGGTTCGTTTGAATCGAAAATGAAAACGTTGAAGTCATTCGAGGTGGAGCTTGCAAATAGTGAGAGGATACACTGAATTTTCAGGCGGAATCTGTCAATCTATTTGAAGTCGTACTGATAAGTCTACTATCCCCTGACCTTACAGAAAAATTGTGCTCGAGTGACGAATTTGAGTTCAATTATACAAAGGGTTACAATCTTCACTTCAGAAGGGCAAGTCCCGTCGGACTTGAAGCTGCTTAAATTTTGAAGGCATATCTCAGTGTGATATTATGAAAGCAGAGTTGGGACAAGGCCTAAACGTGGACGTTAGGTCCAGAATACCTGTCTAAAATGCCGTGTTACGTTGAGTAAGTTGACAAACGTCGACTAAATGCAAGTTCGAATGGAAGTAGACTATTTCGAGTCGTGATTCTTTTATACAAAGCCTCTGTCGACAAATATCTTGTATGGTCATGATGTAATTAAACCTAGCACTGTCGGGAATAATTATCAGGTCACCAAGATTGAAGATACTGATGAATGTGGGATGAAATGTGATGAAAAAGGAATAGGGCCACAGCACTAAAGCTCAAGCCTATCCTTACCCTTCCACAAAACTCTAAGTTTTTTTACAGTCTTGAAATTTCAGTACCTACTATGACGGTCTTATCTGAAACAAAGTACAAGAATTTCACCTCTATGGACCCTGTTGCTGATCTGTAGTTTCTACATTGTCGTCAGGTGGAATATTCCCATGGTTCAGCCAGTTTCCATTTCGTTCTTTCCTTAAAATATCGTTACAGTTGATGAACAACTACCACCAGAGAGATTTCAAAAGAAACGATTTCGAAATAACAATTGTCAATTAATTTGGTTATACAATTCTTCTTCGATTTTCTTAGAAAATCCACCACTAATCGATGTAACTTTTCAAATCAGCAAAGTGGAACAAGAAATATACAAGAAGGAAAATAAGAGAATATATCGAAGTAGTTGAATAACTAGATGACGAATGAAAAGAAGAGTTGCAGATAGATTGAAAATCATCTAATAGATTTAGTTTCAGAAATATTAGAAATAAGTAAAGTTACTTTGTAAAGTAGAAAGAACAGAACGATAACAAAGAAGATAAATCCAAAAGAACTCAACAGAAAACATTCAAATATATACGCTATTAATTAGACAATCTACTTTGAAGCCAATTGGCTCTCGTCACATATTTTAACAGTTGCGCTAGCGAACCTCGTTTTCTCGAAGTGTATTTGAGTTCATCTAAGCAACCTCCTTCTGCTCCTCGGCCCATTGACCCTCGGTAATCTTCAAGTTCTCAGCCTCATCAACCAAATCCTCATCGTCGTACTCCTCTTCGTCCTCGTGAGCAGCAAAAGACAAGGTAGGTTTAACTACGGCAGAGTCAAAAGTCCAAGTTGCCAAAGCATTTTCAGCGTCAATGATGATCTGCTTCGAGGCCTCATAGCCATCATAGGCAGGTCTAGTCTCACCTGGAGTAACAGGAGCCTCGTCCAACAACTCCAACAATGCCTTACCGTAGCCAGCAATCAAGGCAATCTTCTCCGAGTGCTCGCGCATCGAGTCGAACTGGTAATTGAACGCCGTCTTCAATTTTTCACGGGTAATGTTGGACAATTGAGCCTCGGCCACGAGCGACTCAGCCTCAGCACGAACCAACTCCTGCTCCAACACGGTGATTTTAGGCGATTGAGGGTCCTTGTACTTCAAGTAGGCGATCTGGTCAGTGATCTTCTGCTTGCGCTCACGCGAGGGTTGAACAGAGCCCTCAATGTCACGAATTGACTTCATAGTGATTCTGTATTGGTCGTATCTGTCGATGAACTGGTCCTCCAACTCGCCAATTTCGTAGATAAGGACACCCAACTTGTCAGTGATGTCCGAAATGTCGTCGTCGTTGGTTTCTCCCCAAGCAGACAACTGCTTGGCCACCTCCTTACGTTCATTGACGGTGATTTCAATCAGACGCATCAAGTTCTTTTCCATCTTGATCAATTGCGCCAACTTGCGGGCCATTTCTGGGCCCATTGCTCCAGCCATGGACTTACGCACCGAATGGGAAAGAAGACCCTTGCCGAAGAATTTGTTTCTGGTGGACGATGGTGGAGGTGGAGGGGATTGCAATTGAGCAGCCGTTGGGGCTCTTTGAGATCTAAGCGAGTAGGTTCTGTGCATCTTTTCAGGTGTCTATGACGGCTGGCCGGAAACGGGGTTCACGATAATATACGAGCCGCTTACGAGGATTTACGAAGGTTATGCACGATATACGAAGCTTATTTACGACGGAAGGGGTCCGTTAGAAGCTTGATGTGGTGGGTGGGTGGGATGGTGGAAAAAAGAAGAGGTACGACGTGGCTGGCTGACGAGAGGGGGGTGAGGGAGGGAGGCGGAGGTGGTGGGAGAACAGCGGTCCGGTATACAATAGGGACATTCTGCAGGACACTATAATTGTTTGCAGGAATATGGAAACCTTTGTAATTAGAACTGGTACTTGAACGAAGATTGACCAATCACAACCAAGGAGGCGGGCTGTATACAGGACACCATTTAAATTTGAACCAGGCGTCTTTTTCACGCGCGTTTCATGTGTCGGTCCTTCTCATCTTTTCGTCTTCTTTGCTTATCGTAAGGTTTCCTTCAGACGCGTAATGTGCAGGAAACATGAAATTATGTTTGAGTGTATGCAGGTGAAAACTTGCGAGACCTTGTTTCATAGGGGTAATTTGTGAAATTCACGAAGGAAGAAAGCCGTTAAAATGTTTAATCTGGGAATTGGTTACGAGCGCTTGGGTGAAACTTTGCAATATGATTGGTGGGTGTGGGACTTTTGGCGGTTATGTGCCCGGGCTCGAAGTATTCTGTTTAGGGAAGGTATATGGGAGCAATCCAGACGAAAGGCGTGTAGAATGTGGAGATGAAATGAGGATAGGGGAATAGAAAATTAAGAAAATGACAATGACAATGAAAGGAATAGGTGAGAGTTTTGATAAACGATAGAGTACGGGTGAGGGGCGAGAAGATGAGAAGAATTGAGAAGATGAGAAGAATTGAGAAGATGAGAAGAATTGGGAAGAGGAAAAGAGAAGAGAAGAAAAGAATGATAATATTACAAAGTACTTTTTGGTAGGAAATAGTGCGCTTTGTTTATTTTCAAGACCACTTTTGTTTGGAGACAAGTCTTACAGCGCCCATTATATTTGAAGGTCTTGTTGAAATCTTCTGTTACATAAATGAAAAAGGTCTCTCTTCTTGATTTGAGTAATCTTCGTTTTTTTCCAACATCATACATCTAGGTGTGAACAACGTAAGCAGTCCGATGCAATACTCCTTTTGCTCGTCGGTAATTAAGTTCAATTGTTAACTTACTTTATCGTCTCATGACCAACCTTTCGGCATTGCAAATTATCTAAAGCGGTCTTTCGATCTTCTTAAAAGAAAGGGATTGAAGTTTTACTTTAATTGTGATTTGGAAGGCCATCCACTTCCTGAAGTTGTCATTCTGATGGGACACAATTATTTTCTAGTGAATCCAAAGGGAGCCTGATGTTTTTCAATTGATCAGAACCCGTCAATCGGCTCATAGAAACGAGCATATTTCTTGAGTAAAGTTCGGCGGTGCCACAAGAAAATGCCGGAACTATGGCGAGAGTATTTGGAACATAACAGTCGTCACAATAATTCACTATTACAGTAATTTGCTTTTATCAGCTCTTTCCTAACGATTGTTTGTTTGTTCATTTGCCACATCAGTTCTATCTAGCATAGTGTGATAGGTGAGGCCAGCTACCTCAATAGAAGATTTACGTGATCGATTCCTGATTCTTTTTTGAGAGGAAATGCTGAGAAAGGAATCAAAATCTAGGTCCAGAGAGACCAATACCGAAAGGTTTAATTCAGTACAGAATCGCCTATTAAAAGTACCGATGAATGACAAGAAAGAGAACCATATATGGAAAAAACAAAAATGAATAACTCGCAGGCAAAACAGCTTCATTTTCTGCACCCATAATCGAGGATTCTACCATTCTACTTCTTATTCGCTGGGGTTTTCCAACCATAATTCATGTGATACTCTCACCAAAAACAACCTACCACCACTAATCCGAATACTTGAAGAAAATTTCCAACACAAAGTGCGAATCTTTTATCAAAACCTCTACGTGTGACCTTTCCTTATTGATTGTTAGGCGTTAGAAACGAAATTCTTTCAAATTCTTTCAAGTTCTTTCAAGTTCTTTCTAATTCTTCAAATTCTCACTCTAAACTTCCCTCACTTCTCCAAACATCCTTTCTCACCCTTCATCTTCAACAGTATGAATTATTTTCCGAAATTACCTTTTTCTCTACCTCTTCTCTCGTACCTCCCCTCTTAGGAAGGTAACACCGACTCGTCACGAGAGAAGATGTTTCCTGCACAAAAGCACATGTTTCAGAACTCGTCTACCCCATTAAATTTCAGCCACCAACATCCAAATCCGCGCGAAATAAAACCTACGTCAGTTTCCTACACTCAAAATTACAAAACGCTCAAGTTTTCTTACCCCCTCATTCCCCTTTTTCCCATCACTTTCCCATTTAAAGGTGAAACACCGGGTCCGTCTTATGTGCAGGTCTTCCATCCGACTTCGCATATTATCAAAAAAGTGTGGAGCTGAATTTTTCAACCACTTGACTCATCTATAACCACAACAAAAGTGCAAAGAGCCCCTCAGTTTGGCCCTTTTTTGATCCCGAAAGCGTCTCGTTCTTCAAACGAGAGAAATATATTCAAGGGCTCATAACCATACAAGTTTAACCTCATCTACGACAAACCAAACCAAACTCAATCAGAAACCATGCCCCGTGTTTTCCGGCTCTACAATGAACTTCTCAAGTCCCACCCATACAAGGTGAATATGATTGGAAGTGGGGTCTTTTTCGCATCGGGTGACTTACTAGCGCAGTACTTATTCCCACACCACATTGATGATGATGTAGATAAGCCCACGGAATTTCATGGTTCGCGAACCATTCGCGCCATGATCTACGGATGTTGTTTCTTTGGCCCACTTTCTGTCAAGTGGCATAACAAGACTCTTCCATTTATTCGGTCACCTTTTCTTTCCCAACTTCGGCGTCAGTCCATGAAGCCTAGGGTTATTAACATTCATGACAATTTGTTTCGGTTGGCGGTGGACTCACTCATAATGCCGGGCTTTGTTTGGATCCCCTTATATAACACGGTTATGAGTGTTTTGGCATTCCATAAAGATCCCTTGGCGGTGGCTGCAAACAAGCTCGAAAATAACTGGTGGAATGTGTTGAAGTCGAGCTGGACCGTGTGGGTACCGTTGCAGCTCGTCAACTTGTTTTTCGTGCCGGTGCACCTAAGAATTGTCCTTGCAAACGTTTGGTCGATTGGCTGGACCTGTTTCTTGAGCTACGTTCACAACACAAAGGGGCACGGCAAGGGAAGTGGGCGGCTCTTGGAGGAGTTGGTGGATATCGAGTCTGCGGATGAGGAACAGACGATGGTGTATGCGTAGGCAAGAAGATATGGTGTGGTTGTTGGGAAAGGGCGAGGTCCTTATTTATTAGAGCCTTTGAAGAGGTGTATCATATATTCAAATATTTATTGATTCCATTATGCATAGGATTTGTAGGATCTAGAATTCATAATCCATGGAATTAGAGGAAAGATGTATGTATTAAACCTACCAGAGTAGTTAGCTCACAGATACTTGACCTATAATCTACGAGGATTGACATGTGGAGAGTATCTGTGAACTTCATATTGCCGGAGCTTTTAAATTTGTTTCTTCTCGATGCTTTGTAGGGTCGTATTTACCCTCAGCGTCTCTGTAAGCACAACATTTGCAGCCATTCCAATACATCTCCATACTCCAATACATCTCCATACCCCAATACATCTTGGGGCTCATAATCTTTTGAATTGTTCATAACCTTCTTTTAATTCTCATAACCAATTCTGTGCTCATAACCACAAGAATTTATAAAGAGGCCGAATTCCCCTCCAACATCTCATGAGAATTGTGAAACAGCGTGTATATAGCCTCTAGGTAAGAAGAAACGAAGAAAGCAAGTTGCCTCTTGCGGCCATTTCCATCCCATCAGGAATATATAAAGAGCACTTACCCACTGGAAATCATACTAGGAATTTGATTTTAACCAGAACAACACTCGATTTCTCTTAGGACAGCAGAGATCGTTGGATCAAGAACCTGTTATTAAATACCAAAAGAGGAATCAATTGACGCAGAGAAGAACGAAAAAACATAGTAGAATTGCATTTGACGCGGGTAGACTCGGATGGACTCACACAGACCCGGATCACTCCTCATAAACACCCTTATTTTCATCCCCAATTAGTTTGGAAATCCAATGAGCTTCTTTGCCAAATACAACCATCTTCTCGCCACAAAGCCACTTCTCACCAACGTGATCACTACTGGTTTCCTATTCGGTACTGGAGACTTGCTTGCCCAATCAATTGAGCACAGAAAAGACGGCTTTGACGGCGCCAGACTCAGCCGTGCCATTATCTATGGAGCCATCATCTTTGCTCCTCTTGGAGACCGGTGGTACCGGATTTTGAACGGAGTCAAGGTCGGAAACTCGAAAATTGTCAACACGGCTGCGCGCGTAGGCCTCGATCAGCTTGTGTTTGCACCATTTATAGGTATTCCACTCTACTACTCAGCCATGACGGCCATGGAAGGTGGAGCCACACATAACGTCCGCAAAAAGTTGAATGATAACTGGTGGAAGACATTGACCGCTAATTGGACGGTCTGGCCGGCAGTGCAGACGGTTAACTTTGCATTTGTGCCGGTACAGTTGCGGTTATTGGTGGTGAATACGATAAGCATTGCATGGAACTGTTTTCTTCTGATGCAGCTTAATTCAGCCAAAACAGAGGATGTTTATGTGCTTGAGTGAGGAGGAAGTGGTGGAGGAGGGAGAAAGAGTTCGAAATCCCAAAAGGGTGTTACTGGATTAGTCTATTTTTACAATGACGGTACTCAATGAGTATCCGGAACTGGCGAGGCTGGAAATCAGTTCATTTTGGGGATTTTGGAGGAAATTTATTGGACAGAGGATCAATTGAGCAGCCATTTTGTGTTTTTTTATAATAATCACGTTTGCAGCTTCTTAAGAACCTGGCGAGTCTCAAATTCTACTGTGACATGCTTCGGATCCACCAAAACAAGCGCAGAAGTGTTTCACCCTGGACTTCTAGCATTTATGAACGATTTCTCCGCCTTAGTTCCTTGAAGCCAATAGTCGAATCCAAGAGCACACAAATACACCCTGGTTTCCCCGTAAAAAGACTCAAATGACCACTATCCCTTACCACCTACAACTTCAAAAACGTTTTGTTCAAAAAAGCCGTCATAAACCCTTCGTATTTTCCTTTTTGGCAGACCCCTTTTTTGCTACATTTTTCTTTCAATTAACCCTAAATTTCCCTCTTTTCTAGCATATAAAATGATCTTATCAACTTAAATAGAACCTTCTCCAAATATTCATCTTCCGTTTTGCTCTGCTCGCCAATTTCGCACCTTTTCCTTATAATTTCAAGTTTCCTTCATTTTTGCAACCTTCCCAAATCAGAATGCGCACACATCCGTGCACCAACCCTTTGTCGTGCTCTAACCGTCTTGCTGGGGCACCATAGCATGATGTAACAGTGATCCCCAACGTTTCAGAAACAACCACTACAACAAGCCACGCTCACAAGCCTCCTCAAACCTCGGCGATAGTCCCGCATTAGGAAGTCCCGTTTCTTTTTCGCCCCAATTCGTGTTTATCTCCGGCCCCTCCACGCGCTCGTAACTGGCCCTCTCTTTGCTATATAAAGCCGCTTGGTGCTCCTTGGAAAAACACTGGCGCCAACACCAAAACAGTTTTATTTCTTTAGTAAAATAAGGTGGGAAGTATTCCCTGCTAAGGCAATTCACCGTCTTGCACCCGCAATTGGCCTGTCAGATCGGTGTCGTGGCCGTTTTTTGCCTGCTCTAGAATCGATTCAACGAAACCAACAAAAACACGAAGTCAGGGCTCGTAACTCTTGAAACATATAAAAGCTCACAAATCCGCCTGAATTCAATTGCGATTTAAACCGTGACTCTGTTGTGTTAAATCCCCCTTTTCATAGATACCTCTTCTTTTCCATCCCATCCCATTATTCAACTCATAACCCCGCCGACAAAGCCGACAAAATGATGAAAGGTTTCAAAAACAGGCTCACGCGTAACAAGTCGCTGTCGCTGCTGAAACGAACCGAAAAAAAGGACGCAAAAGACGCCGGTTCAAAGGAGAAAGAAGTCTCCAAGAAGCTGCTGCTGCTGCTGCTTTCGCTGGTGATTCTGCAGACGTTATCGCCGCCAACAGCTTCGAAATCGACCGGGCTGACGCTGTCGCTGAAATCGGGACTGCCACTGTCCAGCAGGAACGAGTCAGATGGCCTGGCGCATATGGCCGATGCACATAAGGATACGGCCAGTTCCGACTCAGGAAATGCCCTCAAAACGCCTTCTACATCGACAACAACGGCACAAATGGTTGCTTCGCCTGCTGTGCCACATTCAGCATCTCAAATTGCCCACCAGCCGGCGGTTCTGCCTCGCACACCTCCGCCCCCAGGAAATTTGGGGGGACAAAGCGGCCAATCGCCCAAAATCGTCATCAATGAACCTGTGCGCACATCGCTCACAACCACGACACCGATTGTCCCGACACCTAGTTCTCCCAATTCACTCGGCCTTCATGGCCATTCTCCTTCTGGAATTCCATTGGATGGACGTTTAGCCACACATTCGCAACAAGCTCACCAAACCGCTATGAGCCCCAACATTGCATCACCCAACAAGGAGCCTATTGATATTGACTTAATAGTCACACCTAAGAGACACTCGCTGTCGCGGTTTGAACCACTGAACTACGACCGCAACCGTGAGATCACAAAGCTCCCTAACTTCGACCAGGTGCCTCCCGAGGAGCAAATCTCGCTCTTTATCCAAAAAGTCGACCAATGTAACATCATTTTCGACTTTAGCGATCCTACACACGACATTATCGGTAAAGAAGTGAAACGCGTAACTCTCCAGGAATTGATCCAGTTTATCGTAAGCAACCGCTTCAATTACACCGATGAGATGTACCGCCATGTAATTGCAATGTTCAAGAAGAATCTCTTCCGCCCAATACCACCTCCGGTAAACCCCATTGGCGACTTATTCGATCCCGACGAGGACGAGCCCGTCTCTGAGTTGGCTTGGCCTCACATGCAGTCGATCTACGAGTTCTTCTTGCGGTTCGTCGAAAGCCCTGACTTCCACCACCAGGTGGCCAAGCAGTACATTGACCATGAGTTTGTGTTGAAAATTTTAGAGCTTTTTGACAGTGAGGATCCACGTGAACGCGATTGTTTGAAAACCACGTTGCATCGTATCTACGGTAAATTCTTGAGTTTGCGGTCGTTCATCCGTAAATCGATTAATAACGTCTTCCTCCAGTTTGTTTATGAAACCGAACGATTCAATGGAATTGGCGAGCTTTTGGAGATCTTGGGCTCGATCATCAACGGATTCGCCCTCCCACTTAAAGAGGAGCACAAGATCTTTTTGATCCGCGTTCTTCTCCCACTTCACAAAGTCAAATCCCTTCTGTTGTACCATCCCCAACTAGCTTATTGTGTGGTACAATTCTTGGAAAAAGATCCTTCTTTGACCGAAGACGTGATTATGGGACTCTTGCGGTTCTGGCCCAAGATCAATTCCCCCAAAGAGGTGATGTTTTTGAACGAAATCGAGGACATTTTCGAGGTGATGGAACCCAGCGAGTTTGTAAAGATCCAGATCCCCTTATTTGCGCAATTGCTGAAATGCATCGCGCTGTCGCACTTCCAAGTGTCTGAGAAGGTGTTGTGTTTCTGGCAGAACGAGTATTTCCTCACACTTGTGACTGAGAACGCTGAGGTCGTGTTGCCTATCATATTCTCAGCGCTCTATGAATTAACCAACGCCACACAGCCGGGGCTGGCCACCGGTGTCTGCCAACAGAAGCTCCTCGACAATCCTAATCTGCTTACCGATGCCAACGGACATTTAGTGGACTCTGCACTCATGATGCATCGAGAATTCGAAATCAATGGCGTGCGACTCGGCGGTGTAGCGGGCATGAACCGTACCGAGGATTCTGCAATGCTGCATGACATGACGGACGAGGAATACTACGATCTGTTCCTGCTGCCGCAGCAAAATATGGACATGGATGAGTTTAGCAATATTCCTCCACATAATCTGGCCACGTCCAACTGGAATAAGAGCATTCACCAATTTGCTTTTGGAGCACTCAAGGTGTTCATGGACCACAACCCGATTTTGTTTGACCACTGTATTATGCTCTACCACCAGTCTCTAGAGGAACAAAAGGCAAGAGAAGCCGAGCGGAAACTTGGATGGGAGAAGATTGATGCATACGTGAAGAAGTGTAAGGAAGAGGCCCAGGCCAACAACGGCTGGGGAATAAGTAACTAGGACATCGGAACAAATAATGACATGAATTGACAAGGTGTAGCACTTTGATGATGTGGCAGCGAAAACAAAAGCATGCTGCTACCGTAGAAGGATGACTGCAAATGAAAGTGCTTTAACCAATAAGTTGTTCAAAAATGAGCGGCGGCCGTTACCTGATAACTCTGAAAAAACTCTGTAAAGAACTGTTTTTCTTTAATGAAATCTAAAGAAACAGCTAGATTGTACTAGAACAACAGTAATGCAGGGTATAATCGTTTAGAAGTTGAATATTTTTAGAGGGAGACATGTAGATGTGATATTGCCGCTAAAACAAATTGACTTTTATTCCTCCAATCGGCCCTTTAGTAGAGTATGTTGAGAAATACTCATCTACCTGAACTTCGGAATTCATAGGATCTACAAAAACACTTGCAAGAAATGACAAGTTAAACAAGAGATCAAAAATAAGGATTTATCTCATCGGCGCGCAAGGTATTTTGTATTTTGTAGAGGTATTGTTTTAATAATATCTATGAAACTTGCAAGTCTTCACAGAAACATCCAAACTGAAGTCATCGAAAACAAAAGGAGAAATGGATTGAACTCATCATGATCACCACCTATTTTGAAGATGAATAGAAGGTGCAGAGTCCCCTATATCCAAGGAATATACGGACACTTCGTTCGGAGTCAACATTCATATCTACCCAATGACGCAAAATAAAATGAATTGACCAACCAGATCCCCGCTACGTTCTACCATTCATCACCACAACTTTTTTTTCCACAAAAACTCCCATTCGAATGTGATTAACTTCTTGCAGCTTCTGCCTGGCTGCAGGACACTTCCAAGACATATAGTACAATCACTGCTCTTAAACCTCCCTAAAACACAAACCAATTGCTTCAAACGTCCGAAAAAAGCCCAGGGCTCGTAACCCGAAGTTTATATAAACCACTCCAGTTCCCACCTACCTCTCCCCCATTTTCCTCATATCCTTATAAGTCATGTAAGCCGTTGTTCTTATCTGCAGTACCACCATCTCCCCCCATGGTATATATAAAGCTCATCGCCCATCCCATCTCACTTTTTTCTTTTGGCAAAACCCAACACTATGGTATTGGACTGCTCGACCGCAACTGCACACTTAGCTTCGTACCCCAAAAAGGATGGCTTAGATGTCAAGAGCCTTATTGACTCGGCCAACTTTGGTGGATTGACGTATAATGACTTTTTGGTTTTACCTGGTTTGATCAACTTTCCATCGTCTGATGTCAAGTTGGAGTCGAAGTTGACCAAGAAGATCTCGTTGAAATCTCCCTTTGTTTCTTCTCCCATGGACACTGTGACGGAGGAGAACATGGCCATTCACATGTCACTTTTGGGAGGCATTGGTATAATTCATCACAACTGTTCTGCAGAAGAACAAGCCGAGATGGTCAGAAAGGTTAAGAAGTATGAAAACGGCTTCATTAACGAGCCAATTGTTGTTTCACCTGAGATTACTGTGGGACAACTCAAGGCGTTGAAGAAGGAGGTTGGATTTTCCTCTTTCCCAGTTACTGGTATGTAAGAAGAAAGCGATTGGATTCAAAGAGATGCGAATCAGCGTTGTTTTCTGGAGATTGAATTCTCGCTCTTTTTTGTCTCATTACTTCTTCATTTTTCACTTCCGTTTCTTTTCCATTTCACTTCACTTCCACTTCCACTCTACATACCCTTCCTTTTACTTCTCTCTACCACATCTCTTCTCTCTGTATCCATTTTGGAGCCTTTTTCCTTCTTTCCCGACTGCTATGACGAACAAAACAAATTATAACTTTCGTTCTACCGAACACATCAAACGATGTTGAGGACAAACTTTCACTGAGCACATCTACGTTACTTTACTCCATCTTAAGACTCTAAAGAGCTTTCTCTCACCTCTTCTTCCTCCACCAAACAATTCCGATACTAACAGATAGAGGGCGGCAAACAAGGATCCAAACTTGTTGGTATCGTCACTTCTCGTGATATCCAATTCCACGAAGACGATTCCGCCAAGATCTCTGAGGTCATGACCAAGGATTTGATCACCGCTCAACAAGGTATCACGCTTGCTGAAGGTAACGCCTTGTTAAGAAGCTCGAAAAAGGGCAAGTTGCCCATCATTGATGCCCAAGGTAACTTGGTGTCGCTCATTTCTCTTACTGACTTGCAGAAAAACCAAAACTACCCAGACGCCTCAAAGTCGTACCATTCCAAGCAATTGTTGTGTGGTGCCGCCATCGGCACGATCCCTGCTGACAGAGAGAGATTGAATAAGTTGGTTGAGGCCGGTTTGGACGTTGTTATTCTTGACTCTTCCAATGGCTCTTCTGTCTTCCAATTGGACATGATCAAGTGGATCAAGGCCACCCACCCGGACTTACAGGTGATTGCCGGAAACGTAGTGACCCGTGAGCAAGCGGCCTTGTTGATTGAGGCTGGTGCTGATGGTTTGAGAATCGGTATGGGTTCTGGTTCCATTTGTATCACTCAGGAGGTCATGGCCTGTGGTAGACCACAAGGTACTGCCGTTTACAACGTTTGCGAGTTTGCCAGCCAGTTTGGCGTTCCTTGTATCGCTGACGGTGGTATTGGAAACATTGGCCACATTACCAAGGCCTTGGCCTTGGGCGCTTCGTGTGTGATGATGGGCGGTTTGTTGGCCGGTACCTCTGAGACACCAGGTGACTACTTCTACCGTGATGGCAAAAGATTGAAGACTTACCGTGGTATGGGATCCATTGATGCCATGCAACAAACTGCCACCAACGCAAACGCTTCCACATCCCGTTACTTCTCCGAGAGCGACAAGGTGTTGGTTGCTCAGGGTGTTTCTGGGTCTGTGGTGGACAAGGGCTCCGTCACCAAGTTCATTCCTTACTTGTTTAACGGTTTGCAACATTCGTTGCAGGACATTGGTGTGAAGTCGTGTGACGAGTTGCGTTCAGAGGTTTATGAAGGAAACGTTCGTTTCGAGTTCAGAACGGCCTCTGCCCAGTTGGAGGGTGGAGTCCATGGTTTGCACTCGTACGAGAAGAAGTTGCACAACTAAGTATGTATTTTAGAATTAACGGTATGACGTTAGGAGGATTCGTAATGTGTAGAGGGCAAGAGAAGGGAAAGTTGAAGAATATGAACAATTGAGAAAAGTTTGGTGAGATGAGGAGATTGAAGTCATTGGTTGAAGGCGTATACGTGGTTTTACGGAAAAGTAGAAACGAAACTGAGGAAAACTCGAGAAGTAAAAAAATTGAAAATTCCCTAAAGATATACGTTCTTTTTTATTCACCTTCTTCCTTCTATAACCTCGGGATATCACTCTTATCTTATCTCTAACTCTAGATATGCTTTTCTCACTTACACCAACACCTACAATTGAAGACCTTCATCAACCAAAAGGTGTCACACGATCCTTTTCTCCATCCAATTGCAGCTAGCGGGGCTCCTAACCATAGAATTATATAAGGACCCTATCTCCCCCTAACTGTTTCATCTCAATTGCTTCCTTCAATTCTCTTCATCTACCATCCCTCTAAAGCATGACCGCCTTTGATCCCGCCTCTCAGTCGGCTTCTACAAATCTTGATCAGGATCTAGGGTATCTGCGTGAAACCAAGTATAACAATGCACAAAAAGAAGTCGCTCAGTGGATCTTCGAGACCCTAAACATCCTGACTCAACAACAGCAGGAATATACTGCAGCCAGAGCGGATCTTGTGGAAATAGTAAAGGATGGCCAGTTGCTTTGTAAGCTAGGCGACTTGTTCGAGTTGGCAGAGTCGCCTACACGTAGATGCCGCAACTCTCGTATGCCATTTGTGCAAATGGAGAATATCCTGTTCTTTTTGCAACTCTGCGACATGCTTGGTATAGCACACGACGAGATCTTCCAGACGGTTGATTTGTATGAACGTGCAGACCCATATCAGGTAGTGGTGACGTTGATGGCGTTCTCACGGATCGGTTATTTGAGAAAACCAGGGGTGTTTAAGAGAGCGATCGGGCCAAGGGTAGCGAAGGTGAGGCCTCAGGTTCCAGTAAAGCCGTTCAAGTTGAGAGGATGAAAAGCGATAGTGGTAGAATAAGAGGAAGAGGAAGAGGAAGAGGAAGAGGAAGAGGAAGAGGAAGAGGAAGAGGAAGAGCAAGAGCAAGAGCAAGAGATAAAGGCTGATTTGGAAGGTTTAACAAGGAAAGAATTTGGATATAATGAGATGAAAGCAATGGTCACATTGAGCGCTTTTGATATTTGGCTTTGGCCGAGATGTTACTGGTTTCTCGGTGACTGGTAATGGATATGATACAGAATTACACTGTTTGAAATCGGTGCGCATCTTAAGAAATGTCACGTCTTGGAAGTCGAGTCACTATGTTTTCGAAGGAAGTGTTGTCGTTATGTTACTGTTGTTCCATATGTGGTAAGTCAAAACTTTGGAAGACAGTTTAGATCAAGTCAAAACGCTCCTACTTCGTGTTCAATAACAAGTATGAATTCTTCGAGCAACACAAGCAACTTACGTTTTGAGAACAGTTCAAGTTCAATCCATCATTTTCATTTGTGGTAACAAAGATCTTGATATGGGAGTTGTGAATCGTAAAACCGTAGAATCATACAGTTGTGGGTAGCTTCACAGATTTTTCAAGATTACCCTTCGAATTCAAACCAACTCGTTTCTTCTTCTTATTGACTTGACTACATTTCGAGTTCTACCAAGAAGACCCACCATCTCAAAACTGCGATTCAAGGAAAAGTAGTGTAAGAGGTAAAACTCTTCATTAAACTCCTCAACACAATAAATAGACTCGATTCCTTTCAAGAGCCATTGCTTCTTTTAAGTGTCCCTATCCCCAACTACCCATCGCACCTACTCCCCTTTAATCCCAATGCAGACAAACAAAACGAAATCTTATTCTCAACTCTCCTCAACCAAAACAATTCAATCTCGTCAAATCTCCAATCACACCTTACTTCCCAAACACTTAATTGCAGCCAAACACTTCTTATCTGCAGTCCGTGATGCTCATCACCATTTTTTTTTTGACTCCACTTCAACCACAACCAAACTACGCCAAAAGCCTCTTAATATACACCCATTGTCGGAATTTCCCTACGAAACAGAATTCACAAAGAAAATCCTATAACACCTATCAAATCCTCCAATTTTCATACAACCCCCACCTTTCATATTCCCCAAATCATAGCAATTTCCCCATGTCTGATGAGCTCATTTGGCTGGTGATTAATCACCAATTCTGCTCCTTTAAAGTCAAGCCTGGAAAGGGTCAGGACTTCTGCCGTAACGAGTATAATGTCACTGGATTGTGTAATCGCCTGTCATGTCCATTAGCGAATGCCCGTTATGCCACCGTCAAAAACGTTGAGGGCGTGTTGTATCTCTACATGAAGACCGCCGAGAGAGCACATATGCCAGCAAAACTCTGGGAACGAGTCAAATTGCTGAAGAACTACGCCAAGGCTTTAGAGCAGGTCGACCACCATTTGCAGTACTGGCTGAAGTTTAACATCCATAAATGTAAGCAAAGATTGACCCGGTTGACACAGGTCGCTGTGACCGAAAAGAGACTAGCGTTGCGCGAGGAAGAGCGTCATTACGTCGGGGTAAAACCCAAGGTTAAGCGCCGGGAAGAGAATAGAGAGCGCAAGGCGTTGGCGGCTGCCCGTATTGAAAAGGCTATCGAGAAGGAATTGTTGGATCGGTTGAAGAGTGGTGCTTACGGCGACAAACCATTGAATGTCGATGAGAAGATCTGGAAAAAAGTTCTTGGGAAGGTCGACGAAGCTGATGAGGAGGAAGACGAGGATGAGAATGACGATGTGGTTCTTGAATCTGGAGACGAAGACGAGTTCGGCCAAGTTGAATACGTGGAAGATGACGGTGACGATGAGCTTGTGGACATGGAAGATTTGGAGACGTGGCTTGGCGCTGACTCTAGTTCGGATGACGAAAGCGCCGACGAGGAGGATGCAGACGCCTCTTCCAAGAAAGACAAGAGAAGAAGCGACGGTGCCTCATCCGACAAGAAGAGAAAGAGACGCGGCCATGTGGAGATCGAATACGAGGACAATCTCCAGACAAACATTGCCACATAGGTTGGAGAACAGCCGCGCTGGACGGGTCATTTGCATATATAGTAATTGGATTAATTACGAGAGAAAAGTTGTAGGAGAGCGCTAAGCGATGACAGGGGGTAACTTTGTGTCGGTTTTCTTCGGAGTCTTTTGATGAAGTAGAGGATTTAAATCTTATTTTGTTGTCTTGACTCAGACAATGTACTGAGGTCTTTTGAAAATCACATTTCAATGAATGGGGATTATTCAAAACAGTCTTTTCTGAAAATTTTATTGTCAATAACGCTTTTATTTCCTTTCTGATACATTGCCCCCTGCTCTTTCGTTGTTTCCTCCATCTCCTTCTTTCGACGTATCGTTTTCTTTCCTTCGCATTAATATACATCGCACTTATCACGGACGCATATCATTTTCAAATAATCTTTCAATAGTTTTCCTTACCCAGTAACCGCTCCACATCACCCATCGCTCCAAACCATGCTATCTCTCGTTTATTCCTTCCCCCATTTGATCGGTGTTCCATGCGCCTTAGCCCCCCGTACATCTTTCCATCACTATATACACCACCGTAGTCCTGCACGTTTACCACTCATCGTCTATTCATTGACTTACCATTAGTTCCAACTAAAACTCCATCTCTTCTTTTCATCTAAATCTTAAAACAGAAAATTTGAGAACGACCAGTGCTCACAACCACTCATAACCACCGCTCATAACCCTCTTGTAAACATAATGTCTGCAGGCAGTCACCCCGACGAACTGTCTCGACGGAAATCGTTCCTTGACTTTGGTGGACCAAATTCCCTTACCAACTTCGCCCTGTCTCTCCAAAGAGCCCATATTTATATGGAGCAGGCAGTAGGCGAAAGCACATCGGTTTACGGGTCTCCGGCATCGACGGATTTGTCGCCGTGTACTTCTCCGGTTCCTTTTGGTGTAAACTCTTCGTTAATAGATTCACAAAGTCATCAAAATCAGCCCAATGGCCACCAATACGGGTCCACACGGCCTCAAAGGTTGGCAGTTAGTAGCACAGATCCCTTTCATGGCTTTGATTTCCCTCATGACGAGGAGACTGCGGTTGAACCATCTGGTTCTTTGTCGAGTCGGCGCGGGAGCATTTCCTCAGCCATTATTGGCTTTGGACTGTCGACGGCTCCTCAGACTATCTTCAATTCTGTAAATACACTTATGGGCATTGCCATGCTCTCGCTTCCCTTTGCGTTCAAGCTCACTGGCTGGGTGGTGGCGTCGATTCAGCTAGTCTTAGTAGCATGGGCTACCAACAAGACAGCCAAGATCTTGGGCACTATCTTGCGCAAACACAAGCATCTACACTCATACGGTGATATCGCATATGCTTATGGCGGTACGCGGTTCCATGCATTCGCTACATTTACTTTTACGCTGGACTTACTCGGCGCATTACTTTCGCTCGTTCTAATCTTCGCAGACTCATTCAAAATCATTTTCCCGGCTGTGAACAGTTTTGTCTTCAAGCTCAGTATATTGGGTCTCACGTTTTTAACGTCTTTTCTCCCACTTTCAACAGTATCCTTCATTAGCTTGTTCGGAGTCTTATGCTCTGCTGCAGTGCTCGTGTGCATTGCCGTTTGCGGCTTTTTTTCTCCAGTAAGCCCTGGTTCCTTACTCAATCCAGCTCCAACATCCTTGTGGCCCACTTCGTTCCATGATGTCCTTCTAAGCTGGGGCTTGTTCATGTCTCCTTGGGGCGGCCACCCTGTGTTTCCAGAATTATATCGAGACATGCGCCATCCGCAGAAATATTCTCTGTCCTGCAACACAGCGTTTTTATTTACGTTTGTTCTGGACTTTGCCATCGGCGCCGCCGGATACTTGATGTTTGGTGCCCTGGCCAAGGATTCCTTGATTAAGAATCTCATGTCTAACCCTGCTTACCCAGCGTGGGTCAGTCCCGCCTTCTGTGCCCTTTTGGGACTTCTTCTGGCGTCTAAATTGGCCCTTGTGGTGCGTCCTGTGATCACGGTAGCCGAAAGAATGTTTCCTAATGACGAACCAGAATACATCACCTATAAGAACGGGAAACGTACTCAGGAGACACCAATGCGGGCCATCCTTGCGCGTTTGCTCGTGTTGGGAACATTGTTCGTCTTGGCTATCCTTTTTACGTCTTTTGGTAAGATCATGGCGTTTTTCGGTAGTGCCATCTGTTTCACGATTTGCTTGACGCTTCCGCTCATGTTCCACTTGAAATTCAATAGAGACGATATGTCTATCGTTGGAAAAGCATTAACGAGATTTGGAATTGTTGTTGGAATTGTTGGTGCTATCGGCGGGACATATGCCTCTATATTTACAGACTCCACATAGCCAAGTACCATCAAAAAGGAGTGCTTACGATTAACTCTCAACAATAATGAGCACTCGTATTTACGTGGATGAAACGGGTAAAAACAAGCAAAATTAGGGACATCAAACCTCAGTTTCAAAGAAAAGCACGACAATACAAGATTATTGCCAGAAACAACGAGATACCCAGATCTATAGATATTACATTTAATAATATACTCTATTTATTGCGAAAGATGTGGTTACAAACAGTAGTGAACGCCGTAGGAAGGTGAGTATAAGCTGTGACGAAATCTTGGAGATGAAATGATTGAATATTTCCCTACCTCGCTATTTAACGCACCTACCTCCGTTTATTCAGAAGGTTTGTCTATTTGATATTTTTCCATAACGAACTAAAGACAACAATTTTAACAAATCAAAACAAACCAAAGCCCATAACCTCTTCTATTTCAAATGCACATCATCCCACATCTACTCTTACTTTAAATTTATCCAACTTCTTCCTCTCGTTTCCAGTTCTCAACTTTCTATCCTACTTTCTAATCCATCGTTCACACTGTACATTATACGCTATTTACTACTTCGGCTACCGCTCAACGGTGGCCCTCGAATTACGTGAGGCCCGACGCCGTTCTTCCATCGCATTGTTCATCGAGTAAAAAAGAGGGCCCTTGGACTTCGCCAAGTAATCCGCCATCACCTGAGAACCAGAAGAAACCGTACGATGGTTGAACCCCGCAGGCTTGTACTCGGGCACATAACCACGCACAGGTATGGCTCGCTCAAGGTACAGCATCGAGTGTTGTGGCGCATAGAGCGGTTGTCTATAATCGTACAGGGCATACGGATATGGTGCATAGGGCGACATAGGCACTGGAGCACTAGCGGGAATGCCGCCAAGATGGCCAAGTCGGCCGCCATACATTGGCTCACTTGCTTCGTCGAAATAATTGAAGTTATTATGGAATACCTTTTCGTGGCGGGGTTGTGTTCGCGTAGTTGGTTTCCGCTGAGGACTACACAGCCCAATGATAATACTAATGTCGTCGTGGTCGTCGAGACTGTCATCAGAGTCGAGTTCGAGGTCATCGGCTATGCCGTTGCCGTCTACTTTTCTGATTGGGCTCGTGTGAGCACTGGCTTCGAAAAAATCAACCTCAGCGCCAACATAGTGCTTTTCGTATTTTCCTGGTTTCGCCACCGGCTTTGATTCTTTCCTTGTCGGCGACTCGGCGGTCTCCTGTGCCGGTTCTTCTGTCGAAATGCCAAACACAATCGCTGCCTCCAGGTTTATCAGATCAAGGCGTTCAGGGCTCGTGTCCTTAAAGGACTGTGGTGTATCTGGAAGCGGCATACTTGGGTCGCGCTTTTTGAAACTAAACTTAAGTGGGTTACCGCATCGGTCCTTTCCAAAACTGACGTTAAACTGGCTATACTTGGCGTAAAACTCTCCAGTGTCCCCATAGCTAGCAGTGAGCTTCTCTTCATCGCCGGCTTTAAATGCATCAACGACATCAATCGCATCTGCAATGTTGAGGAAATTAACAAAGCCACAACTGCGCTTATGGTAGATATTTACTTGTTCTAGTTCACCAAAACGAGAGAAGTCGCGCCGGAGCTCATCTTCATCGGGTAGAACGGATTCTCCACGAGCACCACGTTTGTAGCCAATGTAAACATTGCGGGAGGCGCCAGCAGTGACTGCCAACGCGATGTCTCGGCTCAATGGGCCCAGATGGTTTTTGCCCCATTTCACACAAATCTCGTTGCCATGAATCACCAACTGGTGGTAAACTTGGTGCATCATGTAGAACTTGAGAGCTACAGCTGGGTCTATGAACGTGATAAAACAGATGTGCTTTGCTGGATAAGACCGAATCCATTCTACAAGACCTCCAGCACGGACATTGTTGGCGATTTCCTCAACGGTGGTATTGGGATGTATATTACCCAAAAACAACGTCCTGTTGTGCGCGTTATCGTGCATTACAGCAGAGGCTGGCACAAATGGTACTCCCGAAGGGGCTGGCATTGGCGCAGAAGCACCAGAACTCGAGCTATGGCCATGAGCGGACTCGTAATTGAGCGACAGGAACGATGCTGCCAGCCGGCCCAAATGCAGGTATGATGTGCCCTTGGTGAGTGGGTCGTTCAAGTCGCCGTGGATCGAGTTTAGGAGGCAGTCGGAGTTACTGGATGATACAGACACTAAGTCGTCTTCGGGAATATAAGGATCCAACAGCGCGCGTTCAATCAGCGGAACAAGCGGTTCAAAATTCTCGGTGACCGCTGTCAAGCTTTTAGCCACTGACTTCACGTTGTTGGGTTTAGTTGCAGAAGGGTCAATTTCAGTGGCAGAAACATCAGCTACATCTTCGGAAATTTCTTCCAGCTGCGAGCGAGAACGCCCAGTAAGTCTTTTGTAGGTTATTAGCGATACAGAAGATGCGGAACTCGTGCTGTGGGTACTTTTCCGGCGCTGTGTATGGTCAGGAGTGATTTCAGTACAATCACAGCGATCACGCGCAAACGCGATCGACTTTACCGTAATTTCGAACGCAGGCGAAGAATCTTTCTCTTCGTGTTCGGAGTGTTTGCGAGAGTGCTCATAGGCCTTCACAGAAGCGTCAATGGAGGTAAAATGGATTATCACCGCATACTCCGCCAGCGAGCCACTTGCCGAAACCAGAACATGTTCTATGTCGCCAAAACGGGCGAATTTTGAGCGCACAGCCTGTTCTACACGGGCCACGGGGTCAGAACCGTCAGTTTCCTCTGAGATTTCGTCTAGCGATACTGCGACTGAAACTGCACGTGTTGCGTCGTTATCCTGGATGTAAGTGAATGTCTTGATTTTGATAAGATCCTGGTTGTTGCCTGAATTGCCCACCGACTCGTTAAGGGAGATCTGGAGGTGTGAAGAGTTTTTGAGGCGGGATTTTAACAGGCGGAAGTTTGCCTGATTTTTCGCGTAACGCAGCACGAAAAAAACCGACGTCTGAGTGTTGAAGAAGGATATGCTACAGGATTTGAGCTCTTCGGGAGGCCTGATCCACCCGGGGCACGTTGTGTTGAACATCTTGCAGTATTCTATCGGGCCAACGTCTATCTCATTTAGAAGCTCTGTAAGCGATACATCCTTGCTGATATATCGCAACATGACCGTGCGGGATAGTTTGAGCTGCTCTATGTTCGCCTGCGTGTGCTGAGGCATATACGGTAACACGGGCAGCGAATGGGCTCTTGTGAACGCTGGAGGCGGTATTGCCGGGCTTGTATACGAGGGAAACACCGGGAAAGCGCGCTGATGTGAACCACGATGGGGCAGTTGTGGAGGAGGCTGGGGTAGAAATGTTGCATGACCCATATACGGCGTGGGAGTCGTCAATAGATTCAGCGGGAGCATCGGTGTGAATTGGAAGTCCATAGGTGTCATGGGCATCAGCTGGGCCGGATACATGTAGTGGTACGATGTGTGAGGCGTGTGGGCCTGCTTTTGGTCTTGTGGGTATCCCATCTGGTCTTGAATTAGGTAGGACAGCGAGTAGTTTCTATTACGATGTGAATGTCGGGCCGACGAGAGTTTCAGGCTCGAGCCGTTGTTCTGGCGTTGGTGCATGATAGTTTGTGGTGGATGAAGATTAAACAAAAAACGCAAGTGAATACGATTTAGGGAAACGTTTGGTGGAGGTTTTTCGATTTTTCAGTCTCCAGATGAAATGGACAAGTATTAGGGCAAGGAGACGAACGAATAGACTCACAGGCGAGATATAAATAGGCTGTTGCAGAACAGGAGAACAGGCAAATTGGCCTTTGTTTGGCCCTTCTTTTCTCGCTTTTGGGTCCCTTTATGGAGTGTTTCTGCGGGGCCACTAAGTAGTAGTGATACCGGGAACCGAACAGACGATGAATCAAGCGGCACCTGCGGGTATTCGGAAACGATGGGTCGGTCGAGCGGAAGACCAAGCGACTGTTTATCAGCTCGAAAACACGTGTTGTGGATCAAGACGATTTCTGGTCCAGAACGACGATTTGGCAAACGATTGTATCACGACAGAAGCTGAGGACGAAAGAAGTCGAAATCGTGACTGGGATTTTTAACCAATAGCAGGCTTAGAGGTCGAAAATCAACTGGTGCGACTGTGCTGGCGATCAGGGAGGGTCGATTCCTACTACTACAATACTCGTTGTGGACTACTTCACTTGAGAGTTGGGAAGAATGGGTAGAGGTGACTGGTACACCATGAAGTTGAGCGCCTCCTGCATGTTGACATACTGGTCCTGTGTATACAAGAACGAGAAATAGAGGTCCAATTTTCGCGCTCTGCAGGACAGGTTGATGATATATATCTCATTTAGGAAGGCGGACTGTACATGGACTTTCCGTGAGCTATCAAATGCAATCTATGTGCACGTCATACAGGGCTAGCGGTGGCCGACATGCGTCTGCGCCGGCTATGTGCCGGCTGTGCATGATGAGATTACGGGGAGTATTAAAATAGAAGAGTCTTCTGGTCCGATGAGGCTGAATGCGGTGAAGTTATTTTGACAAAAAGCAAGAAATTGGAGAGAGAGTAAGCATGGGGTATTTGAGAAGGGGCAAAAAACGACAATCATTTGAAATAGAGGGGGTAGGTGAGAGGTTACAAGAAGATGTGTAGGGCCTTTCAGGCGACTGCGAAAGGCAAAAAATTCTATTTTAAAGTTCCGCCCTCGAAGTTTATTACCGGTCCTTATGGATTAATGTTCGCTTCGGTGTGAATGAGGAAGAGCACATGATCTTGGCGCTGGTAAATTCACGGCGTCAGAAAGCCGTGCCAGGATCGTTAAGGCTTCGGATTTGTTGAGTTGGCGCCGCAGGCATTGGAGCCGCGGAGTTTAGCGAGACGTCGAAATTAAAGGAGAAGAAATAAAAATAGAAGATAGTCAGAAAAAGAGAGGAGAGGATGGAATGGAATGGAATGGAGAATTGATGTGGTAGGGATTGACATGATGAGGTGCATTGAGAGGGAAATGGAAAAGCGTTAGAAAATAGGATCATGAGAAAATGGAACAATGAGAAATTGAGATTATGACAAAATCGAATAATATGACGTGGTAGACTGGTGGTATTGTGGGAGGACAGCCATGTCCTATGGATCAGGATAGTACTTCTACATAGTCAATTGCGTTAGTGAAGAAGGTGTGCTATCATTAAGCGATCTTTCTTGAGCACTTCAGATTCTTTGTTTTCCGAATGGCACTAGAGGAGTCAGACTTCTCTGGTTCTCCTGTCCTTTCTTACACCCTTTTTCCTCTATTCCTTCTCAAAGTCCCTCTTCCAAAAACCGACCCGTCCCATTCTCTTTATTAGCACTTTGGTTCTGCGGTTTCACAGTGAAACCTACTTGACTTTCGACGCTCGGCGGCTTTCAGGCACACACAACACATAGTGATGCAAAGAACCAAACGAACTAAAACTATCAACCCGCCTGAGTGAAAATGTATTGAAAATCGATGGGAAAGTATGCTCGTATTGTGTTTGTACAATTTTTTTCTCGTTGATACACAGCGCCGGGCTAATTCAGTCCGTATCTAAATACAATCAAATCTACGTTGGTGGCGGACTAGATCTCGGGCAACCAAATTTGGCAATTAGCCGTTCGGAGGAAGGGCGGCTATTGTTGACTGAACATCATAAATCACTCCAATATTTGACCTTTCTTCAACTCCTTCACGGAGTACGTTGGCTCAACGACCCCAACTGAACCATGGCTTGAGCTCACGTTGTTCTTGGCGTCATTTAAGATGCTACGGTTCGGGTTATGAGCATGCACGAGATTCTAGAGAAGACGCTGGCCGCTTAATTAGGGCAAGATGAACCCTGATACAACGGAGAAGAAAGCTTTCTCGTTCTATTGGTATTTCATCGAATTGCACGGATTTGGTGGCTTTTGGTGTGTAGTTTTCGATTGGAGGCATGCTTTCAGGAGTGGGCTTGAACTGCAGTGGTGTTGGTATTTTGCTGGTTTTACGACGCTTAGAGATGGCGCTGGGTAGTGCCGTGTGGCCGTTTTGCTCTTTGTTGTTGATTATCACGATTAAGGTTTGCAATGGTTAGGAATGGTTGCTGATTTTTTGTAAGGAGAAATACGGGCTTCAGGGTTGATGGGGTACAGTTCGACGCGTCTGTTGGCTATTCTCGGTGAATTTCAGTTTGTTCGGAATTGATTTTATTCTTGCTAATGGTTTCATGGGTCTCCTGGGTTTTGACGGGTTGTGTGTGGTGTTGTTATTTAACTGAATTCCGTATAATTCTGTTCCTTCTTCAAACGGTGACAATCTTGAAATCGGCTAATGGACGAATAATTGGGCCTCCTGTAACTTTTCTCGTGGTTAGATGTTGTTGCCAAGTTGAGTATACCACCTCCTTCTTACTAAGAATCGTTTCCTAGGAGAGACAGAAGACTATGCTTGAAACCGATTGAGAAATAATTAGGTTGGATCGTTGTTTCTTCTATGAACCCGTGTTCTATTGTGTGTTCTAGTGATCGAGCCGCTGGTGGTGATTCATAATGGACAGCGGTTATACATGACAACTTCCTTTTTAAACGATCCATATAATTTGACGAAAAAAATTGGTTGTTAAGGTCAATCTTTTCAATTGTCATTCGTTGTTGAAGAGAAGTTCGGGATAACTTGTTGGAAGTTCTTGATTCCACCTTACAATTGAGATGAAATGATTGAGGAAGAAAGTCGCCCAATCTGCGGTAAGCTCTTTTTCTGTGTTCTTGTATTTCATTTATTTCGATACTTGGACGGAGAAGCTTGGTGAAGTTAGGTTGAACCAAACGGCAAATGTCTGGTTGCATCGACTGGCGCTTTAACAGAAATAGACTCACATAAATCTTCACTTGTTTAGTATGAGAAATAACTTCTCAACGTCAACGTCTTTAATGCGAATAGGTTAATGACGTTCCCTCTCAATCTTCACTTTAACTCCCCAAACTTCGAAATGTTCTCAAATAGATTCCGTAGAATTCTCTGAATTACTTCTTCTCGCGCTGCTCTAGTGACAGTTCGATCATACAAGTCAATACCTGGCCAGCAACTCTAAGAAAGAAAGAAAAGGCACGTGTCACAGACAATTCACGAATCTTAAATAAAAACGAACCAATCTTGAATCCCCCAATCCAAAATAAAACAATCCCCCACACATCTCATAGGACCAAGGTCTTCTTCTTCTCCGGTATTTGTAAGCGTATAGCGCTGAACAACCACCTTACCGTAGGAAGTGGTTTCAACACGGACGACAAAACATCAGACAAATAAAAAAAAAAGGCGAAAGTAAAATTCCAAAAAAAAAAAAAAAAAAGAAGTACGTCCTATTTCGGCAACTCTATCTTCACACTCCTCTGGTGCATTCATCAATCCCTACCTCCCACATCTTGCACGAAAACACACGAAATCAAAACACAACAAGAATGAAAGCAATTTTCCCATATTCGCCTCCATGTTCAACGCGCATTCCCTGCAAATCCCCCACTCCAGCCCCCGTTTCTTCACTCCTAATAGTTTCCCTTTCTTCACCCTTCTTCCGCTTCCTGGATGCAGTACCCTCAAATCGCACCCCATCACCAATTTTTCCTTCCCAATTGTTCAACACCAAAACAAGTCCTTTGACTAAAACCCCAACCCCCCAAATCACCCCCGATTCTTAGCAATATGGCAGCCGAAGTTCCTACTTTCAAATTAGTTCTCGTCGGAGATGGTGGTACCGGAAAAACTACGTTTGTCAAGAGACATTTGACTGGAGAGTTTGAGAAGAAGTACATTGCTACGTTAGGTGTTGAGGTTCATCCCTTGGGCTTCCACACTAACTTTGGAGAGTTGAAGTTCGATGTTTGGGACACCGCAGGTCAGGAGAAGTTTGGTGGCTTGAGAGATGGCTACTACATCAACGGTCAGTGTGGTATCATCATGTTCGATGTGACTTCCCGTATCACGTACAAGAACGTGCCAAACTGGCACCGTGACTTGGTCCGTGTTTGTGAGAACATCCCCATTGTGTTGTGTGGTAACAAGGTCGACGTCAAGGAGCGTAAGGTCAAGGCTAGAACCATCACCTTCCACAGAAAGAAGAACTTGCAATACTACGACATTTCCGCCAAGTCCAACTACAACTTCGAGAAGCCTTTCCTCTGGTTGGCTCGTAAGTTGGTAGGTAATGCTCATTTGGAGTTTGTGGCCTCTCCTGCCTTGGCTCCACCTGAGGTTCAAGTCGATCTTGAGACGATGAAGAAGTACCAGGAAGAGATGGAGGCTGCTGCTCAAGCTCCATTGCCTGATGAGGATGATGCTGACTTGTAGTTGGCTTGTCTTGATAGTAATAAACGGGCACTTTAAAGGATTGTAGAGGAGAGAAGGTGGAGGAGAGAAGGTGAGGAAAGAAGGTGAGGAAAGAAAGTGGGATTGGACGTGAAGAAGAGAAAAGAATACGAATTATTGTAGATTCATAAAATTTTGACTGTATTAAATTGATTGTTAACTATTTGGTCAATTGGGTTCCTTTAGAGGTATGACATCTTTCTGAAAACCGTTTTCTGTCAAGGGTTGTTCGTCACTCATGACTTCAATCCCTCCACATTACTGCCATCGTATTAGAATTTTTAGTCAGATATCAACAGAATCAAGAAGGCAGTTCCAACCTTTCCTATTCACTCTTTATTCATCTACGGATTCATACAATTGACTTATAAAGCCGGCTCCAGTCGTTCTGTATGAACCAAAATCAGCTGAATGTATTCGTCGGTGTTTCTAGTGGCAGACGGTGGCGGCGGTGGCATTCCATGGAGAGTTGGCGGCGGTGGTAGACAAAAAGGTTCCTCGATGTCTTCGGTCCTTTTCACCAAGAGCCTTTCCTTCCTTCTCTGCACTTTCGTAGCAAATTCGACTGGACCAGGGGCCGGAGAGGCTAGGTACTTTATGTCCACGGAGTATTTTGTCTCGCTGGGGTCCCAGATCCCGAGCTGTTTGGCTTTATTCTCGTAGTACGAGCAGTAGAGTTTGATGTGGTTTTTTCCCAGGAGATGGGACTTCCGGACGCTGATTTTGTCGTGTGTGAGGTATGACTTGCAGTAATCACAGTAGTATTTGGGCATGATTAGGTTTTATATGTGAAGGTGAAGTGTTGAAGATTGCAGTAGGAAAGACTGAAGAAATGAGGAGATGAGGAAATGAGGAAACGAGGAAACGAGGAAATGAGGAAATGAGGAAGCGAGGAAATGGTATGAGAAGGGTGTTATGTAGCGTAGTTGAATGAGAAAAAGATGTATTTGATAGAGGTTTAATTACGATGTCTTCTGTAGATCGGTGTGTGGGTATGTAATATATTAGAGATGTTAGGATGAGATGGTATCGAAGTTGGGATGCGATCTGGGAAAAGGACATTAGTAAACAAGCACATTCTTCCATAATTGGAGTTAAGAAAAATTCAATTGTTCTATAATTACAGAATCTCAATTCAACTTGTAGTGTTGTATATTAATTAGCCAGTACTTTATTGCTAGAGGTGTTGAAATGAACTGAAACCTCAGTTCAGGAGAGTTTCGTGTGTTGAAACCTTCGATAATTGAATAAATTCAACCCTTGCATGACCTCTCTTAGCATCTCCGCCCCCTTCGGCAATCAGGTCGGTGACTGGTAATCGTAACACAGACAAAGACCAAAACGATTAAAGCGCAAAGACCACACATTGGAATAAAAATAGTATTGAGATAAGAAGTTTAGAATTTTTTGGTTGAGGTTCGTAGAGTAGTGGAATGGTGCAACGGCGGGTCTATATGGTGGTTTGAGGACTTGGTTCTGGCATAACCTTAGAGAGAAGAGTCCATGAGCTGATATCAGAGGAGGGCTTGTTAGTAAGTATTTCTGCCATATTGGCACAATTCTTTTATAGGTTCTGTTGGAGTTGACGTTTGTTCTGCCATCAGAAAGCATAGAACGAAGATCACGGCTCAGGGTTCTCGTTCGCAGGTTTAGACGATTAAACGTGGCTGAGAAAGATGATGCAATCAAGATTAGTTACTTAAGGCAGATTTACGGAATATTGGAGTTGTCACCGCAAGAACAACAGGCCTGGTTGTAGTAATAGCTTCAGGAATCAGAGAAGGTTCTAAACATTTGTGGAAATAATTCAGAACTTTAAAAAGCTCCTCGACCAATTTCACTTTTTCCGCCACTTTTCATCGTCCGTCGGCGGTTCGAACTCCTGTTTTGGTTGACGTTCTCAGCGGCGTCTAAAACGGGCGTTTGACTTCAAAAAAATACCCCCCTGATGCTTTCTTTTTGGAATTTTCAATGCATTAACTGACTCTTGGGGATATCGAGTTGTAGGGGATGAGTCAGGTTTCCGGCGCTGATTTGAGCTGAGAATAGCCCAAGTTTTGACGGTCCTTGCACTTATATCAACTTTATCAATTAAGAAAAGACTATTTGTATATGAAATTGACTTGGATTTCTCTCAGGGGTTGTTCATGCGGAGCCAATCAATAGGACACCTTCTTCGAGTTTGATGAATCTTTCTACAATCTCCAGTTCCCCAATTGAAGACAAAAATCTTCGAAACTCGGTAAATTTCAAAAGCCAAATTCAAATCATCTAAATACAATTCGAGCACACTTTCCAATAATGAGTCGGCGGTCAATCAGATCTGCTGTCGTACAATAGAAAGGCGATCCTCGGAGAAAAGAATAGTAACAGCAAACAACCCCTGTATCTGTCAGTATCGCTAACCTTCCTGTAACTCCTCGTGTTATGTTTTTCATTATCTCCTCCATCACTTCATTATCTTATCCCATTCTAATCGTCAGAGAATCAGATCTCAAATTAAATTTTCTCCCTAAAATTCTCCAATCGCTATTTCGTAACCTCTAGTTCCTTTCCCTGACTTCTGTGCCCGTTCTATCGCTCCCTTCTTTCCCACTTACCTTTACTTCCATTAACTCACTATTTCTCTCCCAGACATCGCCCTCACGCTCTGAAAAATCGACACCCACCCAAACCCACTATTCCAAATGAACTCCTTTTATCAAAAAGTACTAAAAAGACGTACTTGCCCCTCCTTCAGTGGCTGCAAATTCCGGTGCCAGTTAGCATTGTATCACGTGATCGAACTCTAACCAATCAATGGGTGTCGGCCACCTCGGTCTGGTGTGCGCACGCCCGCACCTTTCTTGAGTGAATGCATCCCACCAAAATACGAGAAGCTAACCAACACCCCAAGGCCATGTTCAAGCAGTCGATTGTATGTATATTTAAAAGGGGTTATGAGCCCTCTTTCTGTGTCGGGATAGAATGTACGGGTCGCCAAATGCAGACGAATTTCTGATATGTGAGGAGAGGATAGGAACCGAGAAGTCAAAGATAGACGTTCGATAGGGAATGGGGCGAAGTGTGAACTTACTGTACGAAGGAGAGGATTGGAAGAATTGAAGGATTGAAGAGTTGAAGGACGGAAGAATTGAAGGAATGAAGAGTTGAAAGAGACTAGGATCTGAGAGAATGATGGATTTGAAGGAATTGTTCTCAAAGACAATGAAATAGGATATGAGTCCAAGAAATAGAGTCTTCGATTGATTCAAAGAGATATTGGTCGAAGCAAATGTGCCTGAGCATGGCATTTTATTGGATCATTCGGAGTAAATGATGCCTTATTTCAGTCTACTACCAACTACAACAACGAGTGAAAAATCGCCGTCGTCCAAGTCGTCCAGCCTCCAAACCCTCAAGTTGGATACTCAAATCACCATGGTCCATGATCTATTCTCCTTTTTTCTTCTCTCCTTACTTTACGTCTTATCGTTGTCTATTTCCTCCTTGTTCAACCCACCTACCAACATCTCATTCTCTCTACAACCACCAGTTCGACATCCACTTCCCCTTCCAGTTTTCATCCCCTTCCAGTTTTCATCCACTTCCAGTTTTCATCCACTTCTTCTTCCACTTCTAAACCTCATTTCCCGTTCTTCCTCTACCATCTTCCGTCTTTTACTAACACCTAGCGCGCTTTGTCATCCAGAAGATTGTTTGCTTCCACTCCAAGAAGCAACAACTTGATCTCGGACTTGTACGTCCAGCAGATCAAGCAATTCAAGCCCACTGCCGTTGCTGCCGACGCAAACGCCGTCCAGGCCTTCCAGTTGCCCACTAAGCCTGCTGCTCCCAGCGATGAGGTCAGCGCCGATGCCGTAGCCCAATACGAGGCTGCTGAGGTCGAAACCGCCTCTGCTCCTACTGCCTCTGCACCAGCTGCCGAGGAGGACTGGTTTGTGTTCGAGGAGGACGACGAGCACCATTAAATATTCACGACAATGCATCAGGAACTAGAACTGGATAAGGAGTAGAATGAGTTGAAGAAGAATAAAGAACGTAAAGAATTAACGAAGTTAAAGAAGTTAAAGAAGTTAAAGAAGTTAAAGAAGTTAAAGAAGTTAAAGAAGTTAAAGAAGTTAAAGAAGTTAAAGAAGTTAAAGAAAGATTTAGTAATGATTCAGAAGAATTAGCCTTAGATTATTGAATCCCATCTCCTATGTCATTCTCTATAACAACACATCGAAACATAAAGTAGTAATTTCAGTCTTTATTTTCTTTCACGATAATTATATTCCTTAATTCCATCACCAAATCCTTTTGGTTCTTATATAATCCTCCTCCTATCTCTATTCCATCCTCTTCATTCTTCTCTTCCCCAGTTTACTCCTACACACAACCACCAAACCAAAACAAACCATAATCTTCATGGCTGGTTATTTAAACGTCGACGCCATTCGAAGCGCCGCAGATCTTCTCAATTCGTCTCTTGCAGCCAAGGGATACATAACCAATGATCTTTTATTTCCAACGGTGGATTGGAAGATCCTCATTAAAGATCAATCAGAAACGAACCTAGACGCACTCAAAATCCAACCCACGCTCTACAACAACGACAAAAATGTCATCAACCTTCTATACTCGCTCACACAAGCGTTGGACCGACACACTCAGCAGCACAGGGCTCTTATTTCCACCATAGATAAACGGGACAAAACAATCGCCCATCTTCAACTAAAAGTCGCCCAATTGGAGGCGCACACACGGAATGTCGAGACGAAACTTTCTCGGGCCGACTGCGACCTGGCGGCGGTTCTGGACCGAACGAATCTGTTGGTACGCCAGAACAAGGCCCAACAACAAGAACTAACTAGACTTCGTAACTGGAATGCGGATCTCCAGGCAAAATACGACGTAGAGCTTCGTAAAAAGACTCTGGAGATTTCCATGCTTCGTGATAAGCTTTTGGACACGCGTAACTTATCCACAACACTCACATATGGTAAACTGGGTGAAGTTCTACATTATGGCAATAACAGAGATGGAAGAGACGGAAGAGATGGTAGGGGAACTGCGGGCAGGACTCTAAACGTAAATACTAATCTTATATACGGCAACATGCCGGTAGAGCAGCTGGAACCACAGACCCACCTATCGCCAGACGAGTCTTTGGCTGCTGTAGTACGAGAAGAGTATGACGACATAGCCGCACAATTATCAGAGCTATTGGAGCGGATATTACGTGAAAATGGTAGGTTCTCGACGTTTTGCCGCTGCGTTAACGACTATTTCCACCAATTGAACTCGGAGTTGGCACTTCTGGCGGCATCTTCGACGGCCATTACCACGCCTCTCACGACCCGTGTTTTGAGCCCTGCAGATGTTATCGACCTCAAGAAGGTTACAGCCGTTTCTGTTGACGAAGTCGAGCCGTTTGAAACGGTTTCGGCGCCGCTCATGGCTCGTTTGCACGAAAATTTCGACTGTTTGGCGGCCATGATGGCTGTTGGCCGTGAACCGGCTCCTGTAAATTTACAAATGGACGGAGACGAGTTGAACCGACTCCGAGAGGAAAATGGAGATTTGAAGGACAATTTGAAGGAGGCGTTACGTGCCCTCGACGGATACAAGGAGTATAAGCACAAGAGACAGGAGTAGACAAGAGAGGTTGCCTTTAAATTTTTTGGCAATAAAACTATAATTGTAGAGAGAGATATTTTTTTTAGTTCCTTGTGTACTTTCATTAAAAGTTTGTTAGAATTGTACTGCCAGCGCCGAGTAGAAACGCACATGACAAACTGGACTTTTACAGATATAAAAGATCTGGGCATATGCAGCTTTTATAGATTTTGTATTTTAGATGTCAAGTTGTGTATGACTCTTTTTAGGAAAGCAGCTGGGAACTTGTGTTCGAATCAAATTTTTTTGAAAAATGGAAATCTAGCCCACAAAGGTGAGGATAATTTACAGCAGACGGTGCAAGCGAGTTCCTGCGAACCAATAAGTAATCCGATTGACAACGTGTATGAGCACTCGAAAAAAAAAGGTTCATTGTCGGGATGGAACACGAAGCTTCGGTCCATCAAATCTCAAGTCCGAAAGTTGAAACAAGCACATCGCGGTAGCAACCAAAGGCGAAGCTTCTCAAGAAAACTACTGGAGCAATGTGATGAGACCGTTCCGCTTTTGTCTCTTGACTTCTTGGACCCAGCGCTTTCGGTGAATTGTTAGAGAAGGGAATTGAAGCTAACTGTAATAACTGAAAGAATGCATATACATAAGGGATAAATGAGCAATTTGGAGAGTTGTTTAAGTGCTGCTCAATTGGCTGCATTGAGAAGTTGGTTGCTGGGATTTCCGGCTCACATAAGTTTATTTGCAGCCACTAAAAGAGGGCCAAAACCGAATCTTTGGATAACAGCAACGAAGTCTTTGTTTTTGAATTGTGTAAACTAGTCTCTTTTCGTGTTCTTTTCCCTCGATACTCCCGTATTACATACTAGCACGTTATTATCACTCTTTCCATCTAGCAAATTGCCCAATTTCGTCTCCAAAACCCAAAGAATTTTCTCCAAAACCAAATCACTCCGTCCATTTTCCAATCCAAATTTCTTAAAGTTGCTTTTCCCCTTCCTTCATTCCCACTTCCTCCCAGGATCATTGCCCTTCCTTCGTTACACAAAATACAAGTAAGTCCCACACTCCATCATCTAAGTACATTCAGTTCTCCTCCAATAATTACAATTTCAACAACTTCAAAATTCTCTCCAATCATCTCTTTCCCAACAAGCGCCCTCTTCATCATTCCAATACCCCCCAGAAGCGCATTATGTCATCTCACCTATTCCTCCTACTTATCCTCTCACTAACACCAACACATCCAAGAAATCACCCAAAACCCTGAGCTCATAACCCTCAAAAGGCGCCAATTTTCAACCACTACGCGCCTCTAACCATTTTAAAGCATTATGGACTTCTTGGCGCGCGAAGACGTTGACGGTACGCGTGTTTCATGGAACAACGTTCCTAAACTGAAGCTCCAACATCATCGCAACGTGGTACCGTTATCTGCGCTCTATACGCCGCTCAACAATAAGTCATCGATTCCGGAACTCCCCGAGCTGTTTGTGTTGAGTTGTCGCAAATGTAAAGCGTTTGCAAACCCATACCTGGCTCCCATCAAGTCTGCAAATGGTCTTCAATGGCAATGCACCTTCTGTCCGTTCTTGAACGATCTCCCACAAATGCAAGACGGCCTGCTCCATCCGGCGCTTGACCAACATAACACGACTGTTGAATATCTCACCGAAAGACGAGCTCTTGTGCCGCCGGTGTTCGTTTATGTAGTAGATACATGTTTTGAAGGAGATGACATCGAGGAGGCATACGCGTCGCTTCGTGAGTCGCTCACATACTCCCTATCCCTTCTCCCGTCGGAGGCTCTCGTGGGATTTCTCAGTTTTGGCCGCCATGTGCTGCTCCATGACCTTTATGAGCCCCATCGCTCAATAGCTTTTAACGGCAATAAACTGTATACTCTAGAAGACGTGCAGGCGCTCTTGCGGCTCGATCGTTCAGGACTCACAAAAGAAGGAACGCTTGGCCCGATTGCCCAAAAATACTTGGGCCGCGTCGACATGGTCGAATACCAATTGACGTCTATTGTGGAACAGCTTACCACCAACATCTTCCCACACATCGATTCGGATAGGCCGGCGCGGGCCACCGGATGCGCCATGAATGTTGCTGCACTTACCATCCAGGCCTTTTTTGGTCGTGGAACCCCTGTTGGTGGTCATGTCATGTGTTTTATTGGTGGGGCTGTAACGGTGGGCCCGGGTAAAATCGTAGACGTACATAAAAAGGAGCCGCTCCGGTCCCATCACGATATTGACAAGGCAAAGGCTCTGCACCTTACGAACATTTCTGGCGGTATTCAGAACATTTCCGGTGGTGTTGCCAAGGTAAACCCTCTGTTATGGACTCAAGCCAAGATCTTTTATGGAGAGGTGGCAGCGGTGTTGAGCTCTGTGGGAATGGCCATGAACTTGTTTATTGGCCTGTACGACCAGGCAGGACTCCACGAAATGGCTGTTGTATGTGCTCGTACCGGCGGTAGTGTAGTTATGTGTGATTCTTTTAACACGACGTTGTTTAAGCAGAGTTTGATCAAGTTCTTTGCGAGAAAGGAGGTGGATCCTGAAACACAAGAAGGAACAGAAGAACAAGACGACGGATACTTGCAGATGGGTTTTAATGCGACGTTGGAGTGTCGCACTAATAAAGATCTCCAAATCCAGGGCTTAATTGGCCATGCGACTGCGTTGCCGCTCCGAAAGGAAAACGCGGACTCTGTATCGCCAATTGTGGTGGGTGAAGGTAACACAACCGCGTGGAAGTTGTGTTCTGTGAACCCCCAGTCGACTTATGCGATTTACTTCGACAAGCTAGATTCGGCAGCAACGGGACGCACATACATGCAATTCACCTTCTATTACCAGCACCCCGACGGTGCTTACCGCATCCGAGTCACAACGTACGCGCTCGGAGTCATTGCCGACGCAGATGCGCCGGCGCTTCTTCACGGATTCGACTCTGAAGCGTCCCTTGTAGCGATTGCTCGGAGTCAGATTGAAAAACTTCATGCGCCGGGCAAAAGTCTCTGGGCACTGTCGTTTGACAGCACCGACTTGAACAAGCATTTGGACAAGGTGATCATCGACTACTGTAGCCGTTTCGCTCAATATAAAAAGGGTGACGCTGCATCATTTACCATCTTCGACAACTACTTCGATTTGGCCAGCAAATTGTACCACTTGCGGCGGTCGCCATTCATCCGAGTGTTCAACAGCTCGCCTGACGAAACCAGTTTTTATCATCATGTACTCATGCATGAAGACGTAGTGAATTCTGCTACAATGATCAGGCCAGTTCTTCTCAGCTACGACATGTCAACTTTTGGCGCTCCTGATATTAACGGTAACCCGTTCACGGACCCGGTCGCGGTTGAGTTGGACTCGCTGCTGTTAGGTAAGGAAAAAATCTTATTGTTAGACAGTTTCTTCCAGATCCTCATCTACCACGGACAAACGATCGCACAATGGCGCAAACAGAATTACCAGAATGAGCCTGGTTACGAGCACTTCAAGGACTTTTTGGCGGCACCAAAGCTTGAGGCGCTGTACATTTTGGCAGACCGGTTTCCGCTCCCGCGGTTCATAGACTGTGACGAGGGAGGTTCCCAGGCTCGGTTCTTGATTGCACGGCTCAATTCGTCGACGACCTATAATTCAAGTCCGTACTCTGGTGATCTGCAGGGAATATTGACGGATGATGCCAGTCTTCTGGAATTTATGGATAGACTCAAGAGAAATATCGTCGGGAAGTAAAGAAAGGTAAAAAAAAAGGATCATAAAGAAAGGAAAGGGAGCCAGAAAGAGTTAGAACGGAGTAAAGTTATTTAAAGAGTACGGTATTGACTTCGGCACATTCTATGTCGACTACATCTTGTCATTCGCATCATATCTCATCCGAAATTCCCTGGCCCATAACTATATAGAGTCGAATTCGGTTCAATTTCCGGCGCATTTCTCGTAATCTCTCGTATATTTACCTCTATTCCATTACACCCGTTCCAATCTTTCCATGTTTTGCAGCCACCTGCATACAGTCTCTATGCACGCTTCTCCACACTTTTGAAAAAACCGTACTTGACCAGTCATCTACTCCCCAAAACACGACCCCATGAAACGAAAAACCGCCGACTATCATCATTGCGAAGTCACAGTCACATATGTGAAACGAGAACGGTATCCCGGGGCCAGGGCTCCAAACACACTCCTACCTGAACCCATACCTCTTTCCTCGGAATCGAAATCTCTACTAAACCTACAGGAGCCAGCCCAGTTCCACTTCATAATATTCCTCGACGCTCAAGGCAAGGAATTTGTATCCGACATCGCCACGCTGTGTCTGCGCCACCTCTCCCAGACGATTTTCTGTACCTCCTACGAGGATTTCACCACCAAAAGTTATCGAATGACAGACACTCAGACATGCAAGGTTTTGGCCAAGGAACTCAAGATTTTGAATCCGATTGGCGGTGGCGCGTACCCACTCAATCATTTGGTGGTGATGGATGCACTGGGTGTGGTTTATTGTAGGATTCCAATACGTCTAGGGCGGTACTACGGCTCACATCAGCGTTTTGGCACCTCGTTGCTGGAATTGCCCGGGATCTTGGAAGAATATGAGATGTTTGCACGGATGAGGGGGTTGGAGCCAGTGGTGGGCGAGGATGTGGTGATGGCCACGTAAAATATGGACTAATTATGACTTATGACAATAAAGAAAGAATGAAAGAATGAAATATAATGGAAGTAGAGATATTGTAGGAAGTATGACAGAAGTGAAAGAGAAAGATCCACTTCTTTTGCTGTAGCTTCCATCTTTTCGTAGGTATATATCCTTTCTCTAACTTCCTTTCTTTATCAGCCTTTCTTTCGATTCATCGTCACTCCAGTTTTCCATTGAATTCATTCTATTGCAGGAGAGCTAGCTTGCGTTGTTCGAGTTCTTTATATTCATTCCGCTGCTTCTCGATTTCCTCCTTGACCTTGGTTATATAAACATCCAACCGTGCTAGCTCGTCGATCTCGTTCGTTCGAAGGTACTCCTGGTCCTTCTTCTCCGGGTCACTGAGTCGGTAGGGAAGCAAGTTGACCGGTTTGCGAGTCAACTTTTCAAACGCGGCTTCGGTGGGTTCCTGGAACACGAGTTCGTCAAAGAGAACCGAGTACACCTCGCCGTTGGGATGTTTGGGCGCCTGTGGATTGTACGGATGTAGCTTGAGCCCATGGAAGATCTGGAAATTTTTCTCGTTGATTCCTAGTTCGGCACCCGCATGGAAATGGATCTTAATTACAATCTCGAACTCGCCCCATCCGGTTTCGGTGACTTGGTAAGGTGGCGCCTCGCACGTGCGCACGGGTGTGTCGTACGTCTCGTGTAGCTTAAAGGAAACCTTTTTGATGAGTGGTGTGAGGTCGATGTTGTCAAGGGCTGGTTTGAAGAAGACGGTCCATTGGTGGGTATGGTCTGGTGGAAGACGCTCTGTTTTTTCTTCGGGGGTTAATTTCCGAGCGCTATTGCCGTATAGAATGGGCACGGAGATGGAGACGTTTTTGATTCGTTTGGACATGGAATTTGGTGGTGGACTGTTGTTGTAGGTAGTAATAGGTGTAGATATGAACAGTAGTAGTGGAGGGTAGAGGAAAGATTTTCTGGGTATATTGAGAAACGAAATGCAAATGGAAACCTAGGTGGTGGGGAAAGTTAAAATGACTCTGAATTAACGATGTTGTTATTTTTATTTTCGGCTGGCATTGGAAGTGTTGGAAAAGTGTTTGGATGGAAGTGGAGTACTGTTGTTAGTAGGTATATGGTTATGGATGTTGTTCAATGAGAAAATGTTGGTTGGGGAGAAGATATTTTTAAAATTGAATTTCTAGTTTCTTTAATTTTCGTATTTAAAGCTATTGCATGAGATGTTAGGGAAGATTATTGCAGCGCCGAATGGGATATGACTATTGATATCGTGCAACCAATAGATCCACCTATGAAACCAATCAGAATTACTTTTTTCTTAGGTGTTTTGGCTAGAATCAGTCACCATTCCTTTGTTTCATTTCTTCGTCACCAATCCCGCCTTGACTCAACTGAAATTGTAGGGAACGTCAATCAACGACAGAGACACGGAGGATGACTCAAGTCTCACCCAAATAATTCTCAAAGTGGCTTGAAGTGGCCAGCAGCTGCAACACAAATTGATTTCTACGCAAAACGATTTTCATTAGCGATCCGTTAAAGCGTCTGCCCCAACCTAGACCCAACAAACTTCCAAAAAGCTCAAAATCTTTTCCAGCGCAGTCCCAATCCACCTGTCTTCGCCACCTAGCTATATGGCAGCCCCCATTTCACTCTCTCATCATGCCCGCCGAAACACTACCTATTTCTTCAATCCAATCTGCCACAATTATCCCTTTATTCTCCTGAATCTTCCTTCCAAAATCTTCATAATTTCTTCCAATATATCGCGCCATTTCGAATCATTTCTGCCTTTCGTTCCACTTCCCTATCAATCCATATCCCTCTCCATCTTTCCTTCCTTTTGAATTCTTAGACCCAAATCCAACCACTCCAATAACTCACACCACTCCACTGACACCAACCACTTCATCAATTCCACGAAAATTAAAACTAATCCCATCATAAAATTCCTCCCTCTCTCCCTTCGTTCATAACCACTTAACCCTTCATGCATTATCCTCTCCACGTCATGTGCCAGGGTCCGGCTACTTACCGATACCCCATACTTCTACTTATACAACTACAACTGCAACTACAACTACAACACAAATTCCCAAAATGGCAGGCTTGTTCGACATAGAAGCACATCTCATTTTCTACCGCAAATATCATTTCAACAACACCAATGTGGCCATCCATTTGGTGTGTATTCCTCTCATTCTTCTTTCGGCCATCTGTATGTCCATCGGCACCGAGATCGTCAATGGTTATGCCTACTTTACTGTTGGCGTTATTGTCGCTTGGATCTATGGGCTCTACTACGTCATTCTTGACTGGCAATTGGGTGTTCCCGCCATGGCTATTCTCACCACTTTTGCACATTTCCAAAGAGTCCATTATGCCACTTTGAACGAGAATACGATGCTTCTGCCCGCTGGTTACCGCTCAATTGCACTTGCAGTGCACGTTGTGTGCTGGTTGGCGCAGTTTTACGGTCATGCGGTGTATGAGAAAAGAGCGCCAGCGTTGTTCGATAACTTGTTGCAGGCGCTCGTGCTAGCGCCTTTTTTCGTTGTGTATGAGATTGCGTTCTGGTTGGGATTCAAGTTGGATGTTCAAAAACGAATGAACAATGCTGCTGGTGCCGAGGTTGCCAGAATGAGAGCAGAGGGGAAGAAGACAAAGTAGGTAAAGAGAACGAGCGCGAGGAAGTGGAACGTAGAGGAAGCGACGAAGAATTTATGACAAATGAGTTTATGACAAACATTACGATGTGATGATGAATTAGGGTTATTCAATGCTTATGAGGATGTGTTAAGAAACAGACTCTAACTAACTCCTATACTGCAAATACGCTTGCCCAAAGAACATTGGCAAATACAAGACCAAGCTGACAAAAGCAAAATGTTTCCTCAGTCCCCCACTAGCAATCTATTGCTCCCTTTGGCCCTATTTCTGGCTCGCCTTCTGGCTCGTCTTCTGACCCGCCTGGATCGACTTCTGGTGCTCCGCATACTTCTGCTGCATCTCCTCCTCGTGGATCGACGTCCCCGTCACCTGATTTCCAATGGCTATAGTTAGTATGTGTATAATGAAATTTGTGATTTCGATACGTACTCACCCATCCTGGCCGGATGTTATTGTCGCGCCCAAAAATCTCAAGTTTGCGAGCATGCTTTCCCACAAGCCGCTCAACAATCTCGTAAAGTTCATCAGGCTTGCGCAGAGTCTCACGGGTGCCGCTGACAATGAAGTCCACGTCAATTTTCTGATTTAACCAGAGTGGATTGCCCTTGACTCCAACTAACAAATGCTCCTTTGAGTGGTTGAGCCAGTGGCCCGTGCGACCCGTTACTATGGTTCGGTTCAACTGATTTGTTTTGATCCAGATCACTTCATCACTGACGGTATAGCCCCAAAGTGCCAACGCTTTCCGCCCAATTTCAATAGATCGACCAGTCACCCAGAGACAGATGATTCCTTCGTCCTGGAGCTCGCGCATGGGTAAAGAGAGTAGCTCTGCATCCTTGCATGTACCGTATGGAAGCGCCATGTGGATATCCCAGGCCGGGTCCGAGATAATGGCGGCGAATTTGCCCAAGATACTAAACGGGAGCTCGCGCACGTCACAGTTGATCCATTGTGCCGGAGCGACCTTCTTGATGACGCTGTTGTGGCACTCTCCAATTGTGTAGTCCAACTCCGTGAGTGAAGCCTCATTTCTGCATTCGTTCTGCTGCGTATGTGGGAACATGGTGAAGTAATGAACGTATCTGCAATTCTTGAGCTTGTGGCATGTGTCCAAGTACGAACAATTACCAAGGCTCGTATCTGTATAGTTGGTGATGAGCGGCAAATAGTGAATCTTTGTCTTGATACATTGAACTGTTGGACTATCAATCATACCTTGTGCCGCCAGAAAAAGACGGTCCACGCGTGCCGCCGAAGGGATCTCGTTGAATTGACCAAGCGTCTTGGCGTTAAAAAAGGTCCTGGTAATAATGTTGACGTGCGCCTTCAGCTCGCAGATCTCGTAAAAGGGTCTCTTCGACGCGACAAGTCGAGCTCGTGCACTGCTCAACGTTTCCATGGCCGTTGGTGCCGTAACGAAATTCCAAAGTCGATCGTAGTCGTAGTCAAATGTCGGGTCGGTTTTCTGGCCCGCGTTTGTGCGCAATGGCGCCTCCAATATCGCCATCAAGTTCTGAAACAAGTCGGATTGGGTACCCAAGTTGTTCAATGGCGCCAACGCCACGTCTTCTTCTTTCGGCTCTTTTCCTTCCAAAAATTCTCTGAAGATTTTGAGCGCTGTCCAATTGATCCATTCGATGCGTGCTGCGCCGAACTTGTCGCTGTTGGCTACACCCACAGTGTTACCCGTTATCGCATTGAAGTCCCTCAAAAACGGACCGAATTCTTCTAATGATGTGGGACAAAGACTCATTTTGTTTTCAGTCTTACAAAAGTTAACAAAGAGGCCAAATACAGTTGAGACTTTGCCACAGTAGGGCTCGGAAAGAAGCGCCTCGTTGTGTTTCATGAGAAAAACGGCAAACGCAGAAAAACGGTCGAAATTAGAAATAAATTGCATGTTGAAAAATTCAGGCTTGTAAATGAGATGAATGTTTATTCTTCAAAAAGGATAGTCGAGAAAAAAGAGGCGGTGTGGTACAGAGTATGAGCCGGACAACCTGAAACACTGGAGGTTGTGCATGCATGCATGGCTGCAAAGTCTGTCTGCAGGCTGACAGGCACTTACGACGTCTAAATATAATACAGAAAACCACGAAAAAAAAGCTGTAGTTCATTCTCTAAAATCCAAAAGGATTATCGGCAGTGGCAGTGGCCAAGTTGGCTCTTTTGCCAGTGGGCTGGCTCTGTAAACCCGGCGCGTTTCCGAACCCAAGACCTGTTGGTTGTGATTGCAACGGAGCACCCAGAAAGCCATCAAAAGCAGGTTGCTGCCCAAACGTAGTTTGTCCAAACGCAGGTTGTTGTCCAAACGCAGGTTGTTGTCCAAACGCAGGTTGTTGTCCAAACGCAGGTTGTTGTCCAAACGCAGGTTGTTGTCCAAACGAGGGCTGTTGTCCAAACGCAGGCTGTTGGACGTATCCCGTTGGTTGTAATGGTGTTTGTCCATAACCAGTGGGGTGCAACGGTTGTTGGCCAAATGAAACTGGCGGCATTCCACCCTGAGGCTGTTGATACGACTGGCCAAATTGGTTCCCGAGCGAGGGCTGTTGTGGTTGCCCAAAAGGCTGCTGTCCAAACGACGTCTGTCCAAAAGAGGAAGAAGGTTGGCCAAAAGATGTTGGCACCTGGCCAAAGGAAGTCGATGGTTCTCCTAACGTCTGCTGTGGTAACTGCTGTGGTGTCTGTTGGGCAGGCTGTGATTGAAGCGAAGTGTTCTGAAACATGTTGTTCATCTGGTTCATTTGCGTTCCAAATGCTTGTGGTCCGGCGTTTCCTGTCAATTGTGCACTAAACGATGTCGTTGGTGGTGCGCCGCCTGTGATGTTGGCAGGCATAAACCCACCGGTTATTTGCTTGCCGAAAGTCGACTGTGGAACAAAGGCATTGCTCAAAATCTGTCCCGTTGCTTGGCTGGGCATGGCCGGCATAGCACCGCCTGTGGCTTGGCCTCCCATTGGGGCTTGTCCAAAGGTCGTCTTGGGCATTTGTGAGGTCATAATTGTTGGATTGGTGACAGTGGGCTGCAAGGAAGGTTGTGAGAACATGCCGCCGGTTACAGTTCCTGGTTGCAAAGGCACAAACGTGCCAGTAAAGCTTTGGCCAAATGTCGTTGGTGGAGGTACTGAGGGAAGCGTCGGACCTGTTTTCTGAGCGGAAAACGTCGTCAAACCGGTCTGTAACGGTACAATGCCAAACGTGGTCTGCGGAATCAACCCTCCAGTAGCCTGAATTGGCATGAATCCCGTGGGTTGCGCTGTTATTGGCATAAATCCTGTGGGCTGAGTGGGAATGGGTAAGAACCCAGTAGGCTGCACTGGAATCAATCCGGCGCCGCTTACTGGGACCAAACCGCCTGTTCTCATGACCATCAATGGCTGAGAGGCGTTTTCGCCAGTTTTTTGGGGCGTCTGAGGTGTCTGAGCGACCACTGGAGTGGCTGTTTTGGTGGGTACCAATGTAGGAGCCACTGGGGCAGTTTCGCCAATACTTTTGACTTGTTGCGTGGTTGGGGCAGTTCTGTTGGCCTCTAAGGGCTTGATGTCAATTAGATCATGGAGTGACCCGGTGTACTGTGGCCGAGCAGGCTGTTTTGAGAGTTCCTCTGCTGATCTTGCTGCTGGCTTTACAGCCCATGCGTCGTCTTCGATTCTTGAGCTTGTTTCAGCGCTTTTAGCACCACTAGTAGGTAAAGCGCTGGCGTTCACTTTAGTTGTTTCCACTGTGCTATTGTTCTTCAATTCGCCCGTGGGTTCGACAAATAAACCACCGCTAGCCTTCGTGGCTTCAGCGGCGTCAGCCTTTTTACGATCAAACTTGCTATCTAAGTGTTTCATGACTCTTAAAATATCGCCCTCGCGCAATCCAAGCGACCGTAACAACGTGGGGGTGATATCCTCCAAAATACTCTCGTCCATTTGCTCCTTGCTGAAAACTACAGAGTACCGCTGGCAGTTGCCAATGTCCACGCCACAATTTAAAAAGAACTCAAACCAGTCGTAATCTGGCTCGGACTGGGGTATGGAGCCTGGTTTTGTGGGTGTGTTGTTCTTGGAAGATGAGTCTCCGACGTCATTGATGAGCGCCGTGGCGGACTTTGTTCTGACCACGCCTGTTCGGTCACCCGTGTCCTTCAGCGGCACCGAGGGCCCTGCGACCAGTTTCTTGGCCCTCTTAGCAACTTGCTTAGCCACTTCATCTTTGTAATCCTTGAGCGAGACGTCGGCAATTTTCTCAACGTACTCCAAGTCCTCGATCGACAACTTGGCAGCGGCAACAGCAATCTTGACACCGTTCGTCTTGTGCAAATGAATTTTTCCCTCCTGAAAACCCAAGAACTCGGCTTCCACCTTAAAAGTACCCGAACTATCGATCCAAGTTCTGACACGGTGAAAATTGGGCATGTTCTCGTCGGTATCAACTTGCTTCTGCTTGCTACGTTTCGCACGGTCACTCTCACGGATTTTGTCCCTGTCTGAGCGCTCACGGAAAAACCCACGTCTACGAGGGCTCTCTTTTACATCCTCCAAGCTTATGTAACTGGCAGGTATGTAGCCGCTCTTTTTCTTCGACATGTTCTCGCATAACCACCAATCTTTATCACGATTGTGCTGAAGCACGGTAACACGTTCACCGGCACTGGCCAGCAACTCGTTAGAGCCCTCTGCTTTGAATTTGTACATGACTGTTCCGACAACACGGTTTGCGGATTTACTACTCGAAGCCTTTACGCTCGATGCACGAGCAATCTCTTTGAGACCTTTGGCCTCATATGCGCCTTTAAACTCGCCCAAGACCGAGATGATCGCATCTGAGACAAGCTTATCACCGGTATAGAGATGCAACGACTTAGAAGGAGAGTCGAAGTCCAAAAATAAGTGTTTCTTTTCGTGACTGTAGTTAACCAAGCGGCCAATAGACCATCTGTACTCGTAATCTTCTCCAGCCTTCAACTTCAGACTGGCGTCTCGTTTGAAGATGATTTCGCGGCTGCTGACTGCCAATTCTACAGGAGTCTTCTTGTCGCGATGCAGCTCGGAGATAAACCACCTGAAGAAGTCATTGTCTACGCGATGGCCGGCATCCGGTTGCGCAGGGCTGCTCTGCGAAGGTTCTCTGGCCTCGTTGGGTCTAGCGGGCATGGGAGGAGGGGCATCTTCCTCTTCTTCTTCGACATCGTCACCATTTACGGAAGATGAGGCTCTTTGAGTGCTATTGGCGGAGTTGGAGACGTTTGCAGAAGGCAGTACTGGGTGTCTTGAGGTACTTTCCCCCTCAACGTCAATGGCCTCCTCCGGCCCATTCTTTGGTTCTACAAGGTTATCTTTTGAAGCCAGCGGATGTTTAGGGGGCTGCGCAAATGCGGTAATTGGCTTTAAAGTAGGCGCTACCTGTGCTGCAGCCGTAGTATTGCCGCCTGGGAAACTGCTACCAGCGTCTGAGGCCGAATCCCGTTCCACGTAGTTGGCGGGGACGTATCCATACTGGGAACCGTCAGAGAGCCCGACAAGCAGCCATTCCGGGTCACTGGTGTCAAACACATTAAATTTAGTGCCCTCTTTGAATGAGAGCTCCTCCTGCGTCTGTTTGTCGTAATCGTACAACGCATGGCAGGTGTGGAGGACAGCCGCTGGCTCGATATACGTCAAGGGCACGATACCCGTCGGTTCCTCGACGTCGAGCCCTGCCCCGAGTGGCACGTGTTTCTTGACTGTCCACCAGTCGTCGATATCCGATTTTTCCAAGAGATACAAAAGGTCATTGGCGGCTATTGTCAACTCGAGCTCGTCCCGCGCCGTGTAGTCGTAAAGCGCCCGATAAACGCCGATATAGAGCGACGCCATAATTTGTGTACTTTGGTGATTTCAATTGAGGCGATGCACGCGTTTTAAGGGTGGTGGGGGAGACGGATCAGAGTGAGTTGAGTGTGGTGGTAGTAGGTGGTTTGGGGTGGAAAATTGGTGGGTGATAGGAACAAGTGCGGGTAGGAGGGCCAATGGGTTGCTTTATATACTCGAAGGTTATGAGCCTGGGAAAGTGGATACGATGATTATGAGCTTTTGTATTTTCTTGGCATTTATTTTTTATTTTTCTTTTTGGCTGTTGTGTGGGAGAAGGTTTGGTTGGCTCTTGGTTGGCGATCCGTGGGTAAGAACCCAGAGAGAAGAAAGAAGGGAAATGTGAAAAGTAAATTGAGCGGAAGAATAAACGAACTATTTTTTTCATCTTTATTTTTTGATGGTTTTTATTTCTTTTTGTTTCGTGTCGTTGTGAATTCTCTCTTCTGTTTCTTCTCCGTCTTCTTCTCACTGCCTTTGCAGCCACTCATACTCAAACAGAACGAGAAACTCAAATCAAATCTATAACCCGTATCTATAAATAATTCACGATTTTCTCTTAAAACAATAAGTCAACTTTTTCTTCTCCTTTTTCCACCACGTTTTCGCTGTCATGGTCTCATTACGCTTTCCCGCAATCAATCTCCCTAATTTACCCTCGTAAGCGCGTCTTTTCCCTCCAAAACCGCCTCGATATTCTTCATCGCCACTACCGCCGTATAGTCGTAGTTTTCTACGGTCGAGGCTCCGATGTGCGGCGTAAGAATAACGTCGTCACGACCATAGAGCTCAGGATGCACATAGGGCTCGTTTTCAAAAACATCTAGCCCGGCAAAAATGACTTTGCCCGATTTCAATGCATCCACTAATGCCTGCTCGTCAATAACCAGTCCGCGGCCAATGTTGATCACACGAATTGGCTTAGTGAACTTGTCAAAAGTTTCCTTGTTAAGGAGTCGGAGAGTCTCCAGGGTTGCAGGACATGCCACGACCACCAAGTCAGCAACGGATGCCGCGTCATCAATGGTGGCGTGGAATTGTGCCGTGTAGCCCAACTTCTGTTCCTCTTCCTTGCTGAGCTTAGTTCTTTTCACATAATGGATGTGCATGCCCACCAGGCTCAACCGTTGACCAATAGTGCGACCAATGTTGCCAAAACCTACAATTACCGCATGGTGGTTTCGTGGGTTGAAGCATGGTCTGCTATTAATGTAGTGGCCGAACGCGTACCCTGGACCAGCTTCCAAAGGCATTTGTCTACCTTCTTCAGGAACAAAAGGAGCGGATTCTAAGGCCACCCGTGCCTGAACCGTGTGGTTTAACAGAGGCAGAAGCGCCTTAGTTGAAATACCGAAGTTTCGGAATGCTGCCAATGTATTATAAAGCACCAAATCTGCAACGGGCCCGGCGGCGCCATCAGACGGCACATTCGTCAACTCAATACCACGCCTACGCATTTCTTCACCGTCGTAGCCGTCATAGCCGACAGAACAGATGGAAATAACCTTGAGCAGCTTTGGCGCTGCCGCCAAAAGGTCACCTTGGAATCCTCCGAGAAGGAAAAAGCCGAGCCAAGCGCCATATATGGCATGGATGTCACAAAATGAGTTTTTGAATGCAGTTATCACCTCCTCCTTTGTTGGAGGAAGTACGTAGTGGATACATTCGAATTTTTCAGAAAACTCCTGGTACTCAGGAAGGTCCTTGTTCAAATCTCCAATAAAGAGCACTTGCTTCTTAGCCATTTTGGAAATTGGGCAGACTTGAAACACCAAGCTAAATTTTGTAATTCAATTCTTGTCTTGTGACAATTTGGGGAATTCTTCACTTAGTGGATCTTCCACTCTCTATATATACTAAAGGGATTGGTTAGTAGCCCTGCCGCTTTGCTGTAATCTTTTTCTTTTTATGATGGTATTGGTTGGGACCCGTGACGCCTCCACTGTAGCTCGCTGCCTTGTAAATCTTTCCAGTAGAAGAAGCCGTTTCTGAAAGGATCTGGGACCTCATGGGGGTTAAATAGTGTGGAAAGTTATGCAGTATCGGTATGTCTATCTGCAGTACATGGTGTTTTAATTAAAGACAACTCAAGCAGTAGTAGGTTTTTGGTTTCGAAAGTGGAGGCGTGGAGTATTTGGGGTAGAACAGTCGTGGATTTGAGGTTTATAGTATGCTTCTACATGCAAAATTGGCAATTTATCCCTGATTATGAGTCTATAGTGAAACCTCCGATTTTTCTCAAAATGAAAACTCATTGTCCCCATCTTTTCTCACGTTAACAAGTATTGCTTTTTCAAAGAAATTGTGATGGTTATGGTGCACTTCCTTAGGTAACTTCCCCAGATAAGCCTACACGGCGATTTGAAACGGCGTATTTACCCGCTATGCATGTGAGAAAGTACTACCGAAGGGTTACCAATTGGCTATTAGTGATGTATGGCGTTGAGCTAACGACATCAAGAAGTTTAATTCGAGCAGGTTAATATTCTGCAGAAGTTTCAAAATGGTTTTGAGCCTTGACGACTGTTAGTTATGGGGAAACAAAAATCACTGCATACAGAGTGCAGACCGTTTCACGTCAAAGGCAAATACGAAGCATAACAATGAGATGAAGGCTGATTCGTACAGAACATAGATGAAATTAAGGAATTGGGTTGAGCCTCTTTAGGAAAGTGTTCTAGATACTAACTTATTGGCTTTCTGTTAATTGGATAGAGTCAAGTAACAATTGAAACAGTGATGCGATACAATAATAATACAACTATAAAAGCGGTAGATATAGCTTTCCTTTTGATTGCACATAGTTTCGTTGTCTCCCTTCCTTTTTTATTCTTCCTCTTTTTTTCTTCCTCTTTTTTTCTTCCTCTTTCCTTCTTCCACTTTCCTTGTTCCCCATCCCTCCTTTTCTACAGATTTCAAAGTGTACATTTATTCCTTTATTATCGAATATGCATCTGGTGCCTTGTCTATGGCAGGCAGTTAGGTCGCTTAGTGGTGGTCATGTTCGGGTTGACCCAAGTATTTAAGGGCAAAAACAGAGCCACACTCCCAACATCTACCGGGTTTGTCAATCTCAACTCTCATCCAGTAAGGCTTGTGGTCACCCTCACCTTCCTCCTCGCCTCTGCATCCCACATAACGGTGGTCGAAGTAACTTGGAACTTGGTATGGGTCAGCCATGGTACCGGAGCCCTCTCTAATTGGAGCCTCCATGTCGTACACGTCAACACCCTCTCTCTTACCCAACATCTCGAATCTCTCCAAACCGGTGGCTTGGTCCAATTGGGTTGGGATGGTTCCGGGTTGAGCACCAGGACCAATCAACGACGAATCAGGACCAGTAACCTCAGACAACTTGGTAGCGGTTTTGGACTCGACCTTGTTGGATTGGAAGGCGATTCTGGAGACGGTGAAAAACCGGGACTGTCTAGCAGTACGTGCAAGGGTTCTCGAAAGCCTGTTTGTTAGTATGAGAAGAAGGGGAGGAAAAGAAGAGGAGAAAAGGGGAGAGGGGAAAGTTGTAAGTACAAGAATGAATTTGGAATGGGGACTTGGAAAATGAGGAACGAAAAATGAAAAACCTGGTTATAGGTATTCATTTTCGGGATTGGAAAAGTGTCATTTGGGAATGCGTTTGACCAAATAGGTGAGTTAACTATAATATCGGTTGTCATTTGGGTAATAGAACAGAGTCCTTGTTGAAATTTTCTTCCATTCAGGAATTTACGTAAATCGGATCCCAAGATTTCAAGGACTTGTGAATTACACCACATCTGTGACTACTCTTGAGCCATTCCCCATTGAGCCAATTTCTTAATATGACTCTGTACATGTCTACTCCACGACTCCTTCGTGAATGCTTCTGCTGGATGTTTGACTGGGTTCGTTCTCTTCTTGAAGCGGATCCTTCTGTATTTACTCTGTTCGTATTTCATGATTCCCCTTATCTTGACCCAAAAAGAGCCCTCCATGGGCCAATTCTACAGACCCATGACTCCCATCGTGACCTTACCGTGACCCCACTCCCCATTGACTCAGATCCCTTGTTTCCATATGTCTCGTCATCCCAAAAGTGACTCTTCTCTAAGCTACAACACCTCATGTATGGTATCTAATCAATGGGAAAAGGAGGGGAAATAGCGGCCGCTGATTGGTCAGGATGTACGGGCGTCTCTTTACTTGCTGGGCCCCTTCGTGTATCGTCTATTTTACGTACATTTTGATGTAGTTGACAGACCCGTATCGTGTAGCTATCTATATAGGGTGATGGGAGGAAAAATCAGCTCACTGGGGAAGGTGGGAAAAAACGCGGCGGTGATTGGCTGTGGCTGGTCACGTGACCAAGTAATTCGGGGGCGGTTTTATGGTAAATTCCGACGGAAAGCGGAACTTTGGTTTTGGAGACTGTATGAACTTGTTTTGTTTTTGGAACTAGTGGCGTGTTTGGTATTCTTGAGAAGTTTTCGTGGGGTGTTGTTAAGAGGTGGCTCTAGAGGTCGAAACAGTTGTATGCAGGATGGCTGCAAAAAAGGAAGATTATCATATAATTCTAGAGAACTTGGAGGGAAAATGCGGACCACTATGAAAAAAGAAGTCTTTCTGGATAGTAAAGAGGTGGCACCGTCCATAATTTTTCAAAGGTCTTGGATCGTGAAGAAATACTTTGGACACTCTTCATATTGAACCAATGAGTAGCCTTTCCTTTACACCCAAGTGGCCTTATAGTGAAAGGGTATAATTAGAAGCTATCTTTGGTTATTAACCTCCAACTTTAGCTTGAGAGGTATTACCCAAGTGTCTTGAATTCTGGAAGGACCCTTCTGAGCCATACTAGGCACATACGTTCCATATTTGTCAGATATCCAAGCAATTGAGACAAAGCAACTGAATGATACGGTTCTATGATGGAGACGCCCCTGGTGAGTTTCAATTTTGTTGGTGGTTAGAAGCACATTGATTGGGTTATGATTATACAATTGGGAGTCATCAAATTGTACATTACCGAGTTGAGGATTGGTTCCACAAACAAAAGTAGAAGTAGTAGCAATGCGGTTACTTCATTTAATTAGGATTTGAGGGCTTTTTTCTTCGAAAGAGTGTATATGTTGAAGTTTCATACGTATTGGAGAACAAATACAAATAAGAGCCACTACGGACAGAAAACAATGAGCAAGGATATTGAAAACTTTCAAAACGTTCAATTTCTACTTTTATGGCTCTGAACGAAAAGGGGGCAGCGCCCATTGATTTACTCCAATAATACATATCATCCCACAATTGAAGAAAGACTTGGTGCACATTTACAAAATTCGCTCTTGAAAAGGAAGATTCGGGCTGTTTCATCAATTCGATCGTTTCTTCAAACACCCTTTCAACGTTTTGCAAGTTTCCTCTATAATCAAAAACAGATCAATAACGTTCCGTACAACGTCTACCATGTAAAGCAGTCAAGGAGAAATCAAAAGCTACACGTCTTTTTTAATGCACTTTCCAATTAAGTATTCTTCACATTTTTAAAGACCGTTTAAAGATTCGAGTACATCGACACGTAGAAGCGGCCGTCTGTCCAAATCAAACCCAAAAAAATTCAAACAGAATCCACCGAAACCATTCAAAAGACCTTCTAGCTCTTCTCGCTTTCATTTCCTCTCCTAAATCCTTCCCTTTTCCCCTTCCTCTACCTTTAAATTTCGGCGCCGGACTTAACACACACCCAAGCCACCAAATCACCAAAAATTCCTCTTCAAAAAACAATAATCTCTTTTATCCCTCCTTCTGAATTTCTTAAAAATTATTTCATACTTTTGCCCCACCTCTTTTCCAAAACCCTCACCCTGCTACATTAGTGCCATCCGTAGGGCACAAGCCCTAATAAGCAGGAGTGCACACTAAGCACACCCAGCGTACCCTCTCTGTCGCACACACCTAACAAATTTTTTCCACGATCTTAGTTCTTCTCCAGAAACAAACGGTATGTCCAAAACAACGGATGAAACAGTGAGGCAAGAGAAAGTATCCAGATCTTCGAAGTGTTAGAAATGTGGACCAGGGCTCATAACGAGAATAGTATATAAGGAGTCCGAATCCACATATTGAGAGAAATCGCAAGAAAAGACCTCGAACGTATGGAGGATCAGAAAAGATAGGAGGAAGTTGGAATTGTGGGAATGAGGAAATCAGCTAGAGAAACTGTGGAAAGGATTTGCCATTGTGATCGAGATTGGGCGAGCTATTTCGATTGTTGATCGAAATTTTTCAAAAAGGAATGAAGTCAAAGAAAGTTTACTTAATTGGGAAATCTTTCTTTTTCTCCTCTGAACAATCTCCTCATCTAAATCCTTTTTTTCTTTTTCCCTTTCTCCCCTCTTCTCTTCCCTCAGTCTCCTTCTCGTACTTCTTTCTTCTTCTCTTCGCTATTCACATTCCTCCATCTGTTTTTCCTCCCTCCCCTCCTCTCCAATACTAACCCCTTAGCAACATGCCAAAGAAGAGATCTTCCAACGGTAGAAACAAGAAGGGTAGAGGTCACGTCAAGCCAGTCAGATGTTTGAACTGTGCTAGATGTGTTCCTAAGGACAAGGCCATCAAGAGAGTCACCATCAGAAACATGGTGGAGGCCGCTGCCGTTAGAGACTTGTCCGAGGCCTCTGTGTACCAGGAGTATGCCTTGCCCAAGTTGTACAACAAGTTGCACTACTGTGTCTCCTGTGCCATCCACGCCAGAATCGTCAGAGTCCGTTCTAGAACCGACAGAAGAATCAGAACTCCTCCTCAAAGAAAGAGATTCTCCCAGGACAGAAAGGTTTCTCCTCAAGACGCCGCCAAGAAGGCTGCTTAAGTTAGGGCGTTTATAGGTCATGACTGTAATATACATCTATAAAGACTTGAATAGAGAAGTGTAGGGGAAAAGAAGATTGAGAGGATTTGTGTTGAAGCCATCGAAATTAAGTGGGAATCGATCACGATTTGGAAGGAATAATTGGTGGGAACAGTTTGCGATGGCCTTTAGTTTTTCTGCAAAGCTATATGAGGTTGTGAGTCTGTGTGCAATAAATCCCATAAATCCCTCTTTCTCTTCGCTTATTTATAAAATCTCTAAAGAAAATCACCTCAATTCCAAGTCCCTTCTTACAAATTTCACTTCCTTTATTCTATTAATTATCCGTATTGGTACTAATTGAATTCATTTTTCCTGCACGCAGCCTCCCAAATCACCACACCTCTCTTCTTTCTCTCCTTGAATGTTCCCCCCAACATACCCATAAAAAACAATTCCAATATTTTTCAGCCAGTGCTCCTAACATTCCCCGCTCTCTAAAATTATAAAAGGACCCCATTTCCTCCATTTCTCACATGGTGGCTCATGACCTTCCATAAACGTGGTGTACGGGTGTGCGTCCCCATTTGTCTCTCATTTGCGAACCCACTTCCCGGTCCCACTTCCATCTACTCAATTATCGGAAACAGAACCGTTCACTCGAACAATTGCGCAGTAATCTAAGATTAAGTGGTCTAGAACGTCAGGAAAGTCCATTCTATTAGTCACGTGTATTCTGTGCTCCAAACCACCCCGCTCCCTCCACATTCAAGTGCTCGAACCAATTCTTCTAGGTATATTTCACATTTCCCAGAACCGCTTCAGCTCTCTTTGTAGACGGTCAGACTTTCACATACTCGAAGTCTCGTAACCCTCCAAAAACCTGTCTGCAGCCTCGTTTTCCCCGTCGTTGCATGAACAAACCCCAGAAGAGATGACCACCGACCATAAATGGAAGTTCTCACAGTGCTTCGGCGACAAGGGCGACATTGAAAATATAACCGAGGCCGACATCATCTCGACAGTCGAATTCGATAGCACCGGTACGTTCTTAGCCACCGGAGATAAGGGTGGACGAGTAGTATTGTTTGAACGTAATGCCAACAAAAAGAACCATTGCGAGTATAAGTTCTTTACGGAGTTTCAAAGTCACGACGCTGAATTTGACTACTTGAAATCTTTGGAAGTTGAGGAGAAGATCAACAAGATCAAATGGCTCAAGAGCTTTAACAATTCGTTGTATCTTTTGCTGACGAACGACAAGACGATCAAGTTGTGGAAGGTCATGGAGCGGCAGGTTAAGTTGGTCAGTGAGAACAACTTGAATGGACTTGACCACTTACCCGGTGCTAAACTCTCTGTCAACGACTTGAAGCTCCCTAAGATGACCGTACACGACAAGTTGATTCTGGCACAGCCAAAGAAAATCTATTCCAACGCGCACGCGTACCATATCAACTCCATATCCGTTAATTCAGATCAGGAAACGTATCTTTCGTCGGATGACTTGCGCATTAACTTGTGGAACTTGGATATCCCCAACCAGCTGTTTAACATTGTAGACATCAAGCCGGCCAACATGGAGGAGCTCACTGAGGTGATTACGAGTGCGGAGTTCCACCCTAACCAGTGTAACTTGTTCATGTACTCTCTGTCCAAAGGTACGATCAAGTTATCCGATATGCGGTCCAATTCCTTGTGTGACACCCACGCCAAAGTGTTTGAGGAGTACTTGGACCCGGCGTCACACAACTTCTTCACAGAAATCACTTCGCTGATTCTGGACGTTAAGTTCTCCCATGATGGGCGGTACATAGTCAGCAGAGATTACATGACGGTCAAGATCTGGGATTTGGCCATGGAGCTGAAACCAATCAAAACCATCAATGTGCACGAACACTTACGTGACCGCTTGTGTGACACATACGAGAACGATGCCATTTTCGACAAGTTCGAGGTGCAATTTAGCGGCGATAACAAGTCGGTGATGACTGGTTCCTACAACAACAACTTTATGATCTACCCAAGTGCGGTTGGAGACAGCAACGGCAATAGCGCCAAGAGCGGGAACTTTGGTGGCGCCAGTGCCGAATTTGGCGACAGTTATGGTGGGCGGCTGCAGTTTGGCGGGCGCAAGAAGCTCGTGGACGATGACGACGATGACAGCGACGATGACGAGCATCAAGACTCACCTCCAGGGGCAGGAGCGTACCCACAGTCGCCCAGTTCGCATTTGGACGACGACGACGAACAGGAAGAGATTATCTTGCAAGCTGACAAGTCTGCATTCAAGACGAAGAAGTTGGGCCTGACCGAGCTGTCTGCGCGCCGAAGATTGATGAATGGGATGGGTACTGGCGACCACAATGACTACATTGACTTCAAGAAGAGCATTTTGCATTTGTCGTGGCATCCGCAGGAGAATAGTGTGGCCATAGCAGCCACAAACAACCTATACATTTTTTCGATGTTGTAGAGAATAAAGTTATAAACGGAGTTAATTTAGGAAGGATCTGGTAAAAAGGGGTGGGGGATAAAAAGAGTAGTTTATGGAAGGGTGAGGTAGGTTTGAGTTGGAGTTTTGCGAAGAGAGAGGTTACAATGTAGTGAGAGATTGTGATAGTGCGAAGGTAGGAAAAAAAAACTTTATTTTCCATCGTGTATTGAAGAGATTGAGTGATTTCATGCTGTTCAATTTGGATATGCGATGACTTGTGTTCGAAGAAGATCCTGAAAATCTGTAAGTAAAAGAAGTTTTACGAATGGCGGTCGGAAAACATAGGACTCTTTTGGGCACCTTGCTTTGATTTGTCAATTGAAATAAAGCATTTATGACCTTTCTTGGTCAAGTGAGTTGCCAGTTTTAATGGAATTGAGTAGAAATATTGACTTCAACAAAGATGCCACGATGGGAAGTTGGGAAAGTCAAGAAGGTTTAAATTGTCAATTCTTACGTCTTTGTTGCAGACGACGTTTCATTGATCCCTAAGTGGCCATATAGTAGGCAATTAGGGAAGGACACGGGAAGTCATTCGCCAAATAGAAATATAAATCGTCTTCAGTTCCAGAGAAACTCTCATCTATTGGCTGCCTTCCTTGTTAAATCGAGTTAATCAAAAAACGCTTTAGAATGAACTCTTTCAATGTATCGATTCTTTTAAAACAAAATCCAACAATGTTCTCATTACAATGTTTATCCTCTAACCAACGAAGAAAAGCATCTCAACCTCCTCTAAATTCTATTCTATCCTCAATTCTCCTCAATACTCCTTAATACTCACCTTCATTCCTCATACAACTCCAGCTGAACCAAAGAAATAACCAACAAAACAAATCATTGCATCTAGCCGTACTCACAATTCCCATTTCAATTATTTCCCCACTCGCTCTCTCCACCCCTATCCCTTTCTCTCCGTTCTACATCTCCATTCCCTACAATACCCTACGAATATGCGTGCATTCCTACTAAGGTTATCTAAGCCTCGATGTGTCTGTTAACATCGGTGTTCCAGAACAAAGTCTTGTCTCCATCGCCCCAAAAGAAGTTCTTGGTTCTAATGTTCATATGGTCGTACTGGACGGGCCATTCCTCGTCAGACAAGTGTCTCAAGTGCTCTCTGTGTTTGGCGTGGTCAAGCTCGATCTTGGTGACGGGAATCGCAGTCAAAATCACAACAGGAATAGCTACGAAGTAAGTGATCTTCTTCCACAAAGCAGTAATGCCACTGGAGTGGTGTGTCTTGTCCTCGAGGTTCTTGATGTATGCCTCACCAGCCTTCTTGTTGTAGAGGCCCTTGAAGGCGTCCTCCTTGATGAACTTTGACACGTGACCGTGGCCATGGCCATGGGAGGCGTTTCTTTGGAACGAACGCAAGGCGATTCTCTTAAACATGGTTTGTGTTTGATGTTGGTGTTGGTAGTAGGTGCTTGGGTTAAAGTTGGTGATGGGGTGAGCTTGATTGGCCGCGGGAGGTCACGTGAGGTATAAGCCCACTATGGATGAAGAATAAAAATTATGGTTGGAAAAATAGGGAAGATATATATAGGGTAAAGGTTTTTATATTTGTTGTTTGGTGTGTATTTGGTTGAGAGGGCTGTGTTTTTTAGGTGAATAGGTGGTGTTTTTTGGTGATGGAAGTACGGGAAATAGATGGCGAGACCCAACATAGGCAAGTTGAAGGAGGATTCGGTTTTTTTCAGGGAAGCTTGAATTTGGGAGATGAGGATTGATGGCTGGAGTTGAGTTTTTCCGTGATTTGGCCTCCCTTACTTTAAATTTTTGGTTGAAAGCTCAGTTACTTTTGTGATTCTCCCTCAGAATTTACAAATTGGCTGCAAATACTGGCAATTTTTTGAATATGGAGACGTAAATTTCTTCCAATTGCACCAACAATAAAAACTTATAAAACAACCACAGTTTATTAGAAAAGAGCAGAAAATTGGATCGAAGACAGTCGATTTGAGGGTCTGGGGCTTCTTCTTCAGTTGCCAGAAAGAAGCCTCAACGAGAAGAGTTACAAACAAGACTGAAGAATATCGAATGTGATGTATGTTGATAACTCAAAGAGCTTTAGAATATTTATGAATGCTGAAGGGAGGCAGGGAAAATACAAGAACCGAAACATGACAAGTAAGCACTGGAAAACCAAGACAAGCAAGAAAACTTTTGAATCGAATGAATCTTTTAAGAGAAGCGAAGGTTGACTCTCTTTGACCTCAAAAAAAGCAAATCTGATTAAATAATCTTTCTTTTTCACCAACAATCGGGAACAATACGGTAAAGAACCACATCAAAAACTTACAAGCTAGAGTAGCTAAATTACGACAAAGATTTACAGTAGTGACAACAATATCACATCAATTAAAATAATTGGCAACGAAATTCTTGACGGACAAGAAACAATCAATAATCCTATTACCAACCTTTCTCATCCAACCCTCTTCAATCAATCAACACATTACAGCTTGGTTATCGCCAGACAACCACCCTTTAATGCATGCGAAATTAAACCCGCAACACTACATTGGCCGACGCAACTTAGGACATTCCTTACCATGAAAGGTTAGGAACTTGTCAGACTGCCGCACACACCCACCTCTAAACAAGTCTTCCGAAAAAGCATTTGAAAAGAGGTCAAGATCATCGCTCCTTTCCATCGTGCGCACCAGGCACTCGACATTTGAAAGGCAAACAAAATGTAGATGACCAGACCGCAAGGGACCGTGGACAAGCTAAATTGAGTCTCACTTTGAGGGCGTGTGGGTATCTTACTCATCAACCAAGTTGGAATCAGTGGCTCTTTAAACAGAGTCATTGTAGAACGTGACCTATAGAAATGATCCTATGAAGTACGTCGACAAAGAAAAAAAAAAGAGGCCTTTGGCGGCGGACATCGCGGCCTTTTATGTTTTTCGGAGAAGGGGCGGGTAACCTCTTCGCATGGGTGTGTGCAGGCCAAGAGTTTGGCTGCAAAATGGCTTTTAGTTAGGGCTAGAAAGGGTATAGGGAAGAAAGGCAGAGAAAAGGAAGCAGGGGGTATAAAAGGGAAAATGAGATTGTAAGAGAAGATTCGAAATAGATATAGATGTTGCACTAGAATTGAAACGAGGAAAGATTGGGACAAAAAGAGAGGATTTATTGAACTACCTTATCAAAAGAAAGACTCCAAATCAAGGATTTCTCTCTTTAGTGTTTGATATTGCCATATTTAACGAATCAAACCTCCCTCGTTCTTCTTCACTTTATCTCTCGCCTACGTTCTTCCTTCTATTCTAACAAGAACATCTCTAATCTATCCCTCACCAATTCAAACCCAAGAATGCGAATCATCTCCACCAATTTCAACCTTTGGTCAGCATTGAGGTCATCTATCGTCACCCGACTGCGCTCGCAAGTCTCATTGCTAAATACACCAAACAGAAAGTCCTTCTGTGTCCTCAATACTTCAAGAACCTGTGACACAGGGACAGTGCCTGGAACCACTGCTGGCAAACGGAAATCCAGTTTCGTACACCCGCACATTTCTGCAAGCTCCTCGAGTGCCGCTTCCGCGGTGGTGTATGTCGTTTTGCAGCCATAAATATCTTCAGAAGCATTTCTCACCTCACCATCGTAAAAATGAGGAATTCCCGTCAACAGGAGTTGAGGCTCTCCACCCCCCAGTACCATATTGCCCAACGTCCATAATTTATCGCCCGCTAGAAACGGGTCCACCTTCTCCAACGGCATATACACGCCGTTGCACACATCCAAGATTTCACCACCAAACTTGGCCTTATACCTCATTTTCTTACAGTCGTCGATATAATATCCCAAGTAGTAGTATGGGATGTTGAGTTCGTGGCACATGAGCACCTCACGGAGGCCCAGAAGTGTTCCCAACGACAAATTTGCGTAATCAGGGTCATATATAAAATAGACGGAACTGAGACTATTGGGAAGGAAATCGAGAACAGAAAGTGCAATTAGCTTCTCGTCAAGATAGTAACACTCGTGGACAGGCCCTACGCGCTTATTCTTCTGGCGTGGGCCGTCTGGTGACCAATTTTTCACCCAGTTATCCAAAACATCCCATTCGTCTTGATCTCCCATGGTTGCGTCGCGTGTGAACGGCGTGTCGATGAGAAACCGACGAAAACCGGCCTCCGTCAACTCATCCGGATTGTCATGGTGGATCATCGTCTGATATTTAACATACAACGCATGTTTCTCTGGAGTGACATGCGGCCAGTCATACTGTGTTCTGAATCGTGAACTCTTCTGCTCTGCCTTCAAGAGCGAATATAAGTCAAACGTCTTGGCTGCAGCCGTATCTTCACCGTTGCCAATTGCCCGTTTGAACCGATTTACCACCTGACGGTGTTCTTTCGTAACTTTCAAATAATCCAAGTTTGTGCGAATCGTATACATCCGACAGCATCCGCGGAGCATATCGCCCTTGTAAAGAAAAGTTCCCGAGCGCCTGAAACCCATGTTCATGCACCTTTCGTAGTCTTCGCAGGACATGACTATGGCCTCTGTACCAATGGTCCAATGCATTGGATTAAGATCTAAACAAGCCTCCGAAGGAGGAACTTTTGTTAGAGGCAGAGGCGTTTTCTTGAGTGAACAGTAGCCGCAATTGAGCTGCGAAAAGGTTTCGAACGGAAGAACCACAAGTGGTATCGTCATGGTTGCAAATTATAAGATGAGAGGAATGAATGAGGGGTATATGGGCGATTGACAGCAAAATGCGAAGTATATACGAGACTAAATGCACGGCAATTATTTTTCTCTTTCCAAAACTTGGAAGTTCTTTGTTTGTTGTGGGCAATTGAGTTGTAGAAACCAGTTGTATTATAGTTCAATCGCCAGGGCTGGAGATAGAGGAATGTTTTATATGCAGGTCGCCATATTAGGGAGTTTTAACCCTCTGAACTGAGGCAATTTTCGTCTACAATGAGTAAAAAAAATGCGAAATTGTCCATGATCATTTTACAGTCAATTAAGTAAATATCATTCTCCTAATTATGAGCCCGGGTCAAATCATGAGATCGTATTTCATGTAAATGTGAGAGCCTTGACACCTGTACACCAACCCCAAGTTTCACATTACATCAGTTTGTCATATCCCGAGACCTCATCTATCTCTCCTCTTAACGGCAATATGAACAAGAGTCCCAAGAAAGCACCCGCAGGTGCCAAGGATGCTGTGCAGGTCAAGACAGAAAACGGTACCGGGGCTCGAAACCAGGAGGAAGACAATGATCCAGCTCTTCTATCGGATCCAGAAGAGTATCTCGAGGAGAATGAATCTCTTGATATGAATCTTTCGCAGGGTCTGCAGAAGGTTTGGTTGGTCAAGTTGCCCCGGTATTTGGCAGACAAATGGACCAATCGCGATAACTTGAATGGTGAAGAATTGGGGAAGGTGATGATCCGCCAGAACCAATCTGTAGCAGGGAAAAAGAAGTTGGAGGTCAAGCTTGTGCTCAATGAAACCACACAGGACTTAAATGACATTCCGAAGGAGTACAATCTTTCTTTAATCAATACGCAAGTGAAGAATACGTATGTATTCAGTGAAGAGAACTTATCCCGGTTCAAACAAGAAGTTACGGAAATGGGCGAGATGCCCGAGCAACCGGAGCTTGCCGACCTCAACAAGGATGCTGACAGGCGGCCCGAACGTGCGGACCGCTTTTATAGAGTTCAGAAGAACGGACAAGATGAGCGCAAGAATGTTCCGTTCATTAAGACAATTCCTAAGAAGACTAAACTCGTAGGAAAGATTGTCCATGATTGCCAGATCATTCCGCTGCGCGACGATGCCAAATACTCACAAATGCTCGTTAGACGCCAGAATATCTCGCAGGGACAAGCTCGTCCTAAGGTCACGTTCTTGACGGATATTCCAGGAGTGGTGCAATCGCAGGCTGGTCCTTCGCTTACAGGTAAGAGTACGTCAATGTTTTTCAAATCAAACCCTGTCAAGAATAAGGCGGACGGGCGCGCGATTCGTATGCCCAAAAAGGATTTATTGGACTTGTTGTTCCGGCTCTTTGAGGAGTATGAGTACTGGTCGATTAAGGGCTTGAAGGAGAAGACGCGGCAGCCCGAGCAGTACTTAAAGGAGTCGCTTGAACTGATTGCCACGCTTATAAAGAAGGGGCCTTATACGGCGAAATACATGTTGAAGCCAGAATATCGAAGGCTCCGTGACGCCGAAAAGGCAAGACTTGGTCTGGACGTTAAAGAGGAGGCTGAGGTAAAGGAAGAGGAGGAAGTTGAGATGGAAGATATCATCTAGGAAGAATGTCGAAGGCAACGTTTTGTTGTTGATATGAGTATTGTTCGGCCGTTTGTGACGAAAATGATAATGGTAACATATTAAGTATTGTATCAGTCACCAAAACGATATTGGATTGGCGTGTTGCTCGTTTGGTATCTTTTGAAGAGTGAAAGAGTTTAGTGATCATGGAAAGAAGGGAAGTTGTGGGATTGCCTAAGCTTGGGTTCACAGTGTTTATTGTCAATGATGGAGGTTAATTGGAGTTGATTGTAGAGTTAGGACTCAAGTCATTTGATTCTTCCTCACCAGCAAAAGTTCTAGTTACAAACTTCAGATGTTTATGCATAGATTATTGCATCGTTTCAGATAGAAGCGACTAATTGGGGGTCATTTGTTCCTTCTTAACAAGTCTTACAGCTTCATCTGTTTGTCTAACAGGATATTAAAGCCTCTCCCTTAGTCCTGTCGAGCTCCTCTGCCTCTTCTCTTCACCCAAAGAGAAAATAAAGTGAACCAATGCTGGGCCTTCATTTAATTACGTTATTGTATTACTTGAATCACTCAAAGTCATAGCAGAGATATAATAAGTCCCTAGTGAACTATCATTTTTATGGTAGACCCAACAGCACGAGACTGGGAAGATTAGTTCCAACATAAGCACTGAGCAAAAAAAAAAAAATTAGTAATAATATATTTGGTATAGTCCAGCAGTTTGTATAGAATGTGGATACGATTTCTTTGATAGAATACGAGAGCTTTTCCCAAATGAAATAAACGAATCATTGAATGTTGCCGAAACACACCAAAATGAGTTTGAGTGTTAATTTTCAATTAAGTTAATTCATTTTTAGAACATGTTGTTTCATTAGAAGTTTAAGTAGCCGTCGATGGAGGAAACCGCTAGTCTGCGCTGAATAAGATTTTAATCACATCAAAAAGAAAGATGCTGCTGACTATGTATCTTCTACCATGGATTTACTTTTTAATAGTAAAATATGACAAGAAAGACATTGCAATTTATAAATTACGACAAATCGGAAGCGGGGGGAGGGCATTTATTATTTAACGGGAAATGATTTCAGCTATAAAATAACAATTTGATTGGAGTTGAAACGGGAGTATGTCGTAGTAGTTGAAACGATTTTAGAAATCTGCAAAGTTGAGCGAAGCCTTTGCAGTGGAAGAATCAATTCAAGAAGGGTTAGATTTAAAGTGATATTCAATAAACTTAAAGAATTTGGTGCTGCTACTGGGACCTTTTATCGTACGCGTCAATTGACCATCCTTATAGAAGAGAATAATGTGAAAATAAGGAGGTACTATTCCGGTGGCTTTTTTGTAAAAAAAGTCAAACATAAGAATGAATTTGATGGAGGAACGGTTAGCCGCAAAATATATTCATTTGGATCCAGCGGTGGTCCTTCCATCCGTGATGTAAAGAATCACCAAACCTGGTTGCTTTATATACTCATCTAATTTCCTTTTATGCCATAGAGAGATTAAGAGCAGATTACTAATTTTCCCCAACCGAGCCAGCTAAAGAGTCCCCGTTTGGAATAATTAAGTTTAGAATCATGTGGGTTTTCGTGGCGTATGGCTGTAGAAAAGACTGTGAAGAAGCAGCAAAATACACAACAAAGTCTCGTTTTTTAATCTTTTGACGCTTTGAATTCCAATGAGAGGCGTTGATGCTTCGCTGTTATACGCGCTGATGAGTATTGATGAATCAAAAAGAGAAAACTTGCTGCAACATGATTATGCACGACCTACATACAATACTGTCAAGATCGTAATTTGACGTCTTGAAGTATAAAGGTAATTGGCCATTCTCCATCTTGTGCAAATTAATCTTGGCTACAATGGGAGAATTTCAAGAAAAACGGTTCAATATTGACGAAGTTTTGGATTATGTAATCGCAATTGATGGTACGCCTTTTTACCGTTGATTTGACATAAAAGGAACAACTTTCAAAATGTAGAAGTTAAATAATAAAAAGAAGCTTTAGTTTGGGTTTAATGGACACTTTTATAGGAAATACTTTGGAATTGGTCTTTTTTCAGTCATAATGGTTGGAGAAGTTTCAATCGAGAAAGTTGTACGGTGAATGCTAATGGAAGTCAATGCTAATGGGACTATTACTGGTAACTGAAGAAGATTGCGACGACAGTAACTGTTGGTATGCGGAGTCAAAAGTGAAAAATTGAAACCAGTAGAATAGACCAAGTCTTCGATTGCAAGTGACTACTATCGAGTAATCGGATCGGGAACGATGAGTTGGCCCGAAATTGTTTCAGGGTTTTATAAAAGTCGAAGACATTTTACACCATCAGGAAAGAGGCATAGACGTTTAATGAGCCTTGGTCTTTCTTTAGGATGATGTTACGACAAGAAAATCGTCGCGACATTCAAGAAATACGAATATATTCGTGATTAAAATTCAATACGATTATTCAAGCTATTGTTTCTTCTTTCTGCAAGATGTGTTTCTGGTTCGTAAGCCATAAGGGCAATTTACAAGAACGAGATCACATGCGAAAGATTAATACTATGCCATTAAATCAAAATTAGAATTCTTTGAATCTCACAAAAAGGTTTCCTTACTTTTAATCCCCTTTTTTTGATTAAGGCTTAGGATACCAACTATGGGCGCTGATTTGTACCAATAGCTTCATCTTATCAGATGTGATTCAAATTATCTAGACAGAACGTACTAAATTCGAAATACCCAACAGAGCAACTATAGATTACGTTTCAATCTCAAACAGACGAAGATTAGTAAAGTATTTACCAGATCAAAACATATGAATAAAGCATAAAAAGGAACACAAACTCACTCAGGAATAAGATCAACGCAAGACATGCATTCCACTCATTCCGGTTTTTTCACCTTATTCCCAATACACCGTTCAACCAACTACCCATCACTACACATATCATCTAGATTTGTTTATTAGTACAAAAGGCTTACAAAGTCTTGATGTCCAAGGATGGAGGCAAGGATTGTTGCAACTTCTTGGCCTTACCGGCGTCGTTGACAACCAAGGTGTATTGGTATCTAGTACCTCTGACCTTGAACTTGGTTTGCTTGAAAACCTTACCGTTGGCGTTGATCTTCTTGTTGACCTTGACGACGGCAGACTTGATGTCGGCTCTTCTAGCCAATTCGACGAACTCCTTGATGTCTTTGATCTCTTTCTGAAGGTTAGCATGGTGAAGGGGAAAAGGGGGAATGAATTGGTTGTGGATACGAGGAAGTGAGGAAGTGAGGAAGTGAGGAAGTGAGTAGAAATAGAATCAAGGAGTCTTAATAGTTTGATGAGATGATTTACTTCACACAGAAGCCTTGTATGGACGTTTTTCCTAGTTTGTCGTATCAATAGATTGTAATCATCGTAATGACTCGTAAGAGATCGTTATGGCTCTTCATCTCTCGTGAATATTCACATTCTTGTAATCTCCAATGGAGATTCTCCTGTAACTTCAATTTTTCAAAATATTTCAGCGGTCAAGGACGATTCTTGGGGTTGATGTCTTTTTCTTCAGTCGCTTATCTACTCCACCTTTCCAAACTTCAAAGAAGCTTTTACAAAATAACGAATCACGCATCTCCACTCATTCATCTATATCTCTCCCGATTTTTGTTTTCGCTATACATACAGCCATTGTGTTCTGATGTGGTAGACTTTAGGATTGAGGCCAAAAGTTTTTTCCACGATGGGTGTGAGTGCGCGAGGGCCCCAGCCCTGAGAGGCACACGTGACCAGGCAATTACAAAGTGTAGAGATATTGATGCTAGAGAAAAACGTAAAAACCAGTAATTGTTGAATTTTGGGGATCGGCCAGGAATACAAAGCTCTTTCGTTGAATTCTGTTGTGGATTATAGGGGAGAGTTGCCTAATTGGGCACGGCTGCAAAATTGAGCAACATAGAGGAATAGTTCTTATTTTCGAAAAGAGTCAATTCATTAAATAAGCTGAATTAAAGATCAAGTTTGCAGTTTTGAAATATTTCTGTCGAGATGAATTGAATGTTGTCACAAGTTAACTAGTCTACAACTAAAGCATTTGATCGAGAAGAAAGGTTCTTGAAGACATCTAGGGCTACATATCTGCTCAAGAAGACGTTTTAGTATTTTTTGAATTAAAGTGCATCGGTCGATACTCTGTGCAATGGCCGATTTGTAGAACCACTGCATTGGATTATTAGGCTATCCATTCAAGATAATCACCAAATCCGAACAATTCATAAGACTCTTCATCATCAATCTCACTAATACATCCCAAGATGTAACCAGTTGAACTTCTATATCACCGTCTTCATGTTTCTTGAACTCTCTTTCTTAACCACCAGTGCCAGTACCAGTACCGTACCAGTACCATTCAACCGGATCTAAGCCACGACAATCTCCTCAAAAACCCCCATTGACGCATAATTTGCCATGTCTAATTCATAAACTCTATTGCCCGCCAACTGATTGACTGTAACTAATCAATCGTTTTACCGCCACCAACCAGCGCCGGGTACTTTCACCTTTCATTATATTTGCAAGCTTTTGATTGTCTGAACCTGCAATTTTAGCGTCTGCTGCTCGCGCGTGGATTCCTACGTCTCGAACACCAATGGGCCATGCTACATTGCCTATGCTTAGTTGGAGATACGCTTCACTTGCTTTTTCAAATCTTTCTGTCTGGATATAATGCACAATAGTGGCCAAAGACACGAGAACATCGTCGTCGAGCTTATTGCTACGAAGCTTGTACATGAGCTTGACCAAATCACGCTTGGTTTCGAGAAGCATTGGCGGCGGATACCGTGAGGTACAGTTATTTGTCCATGCACCGAGTAGGTCCTTGAAAAACTTCCGAATTTGAAGCGGGAGTTTTTCGTTGACTTCAAGGATATCGTCTGAGGAGATAATGAGATTCACGGCATCTTCTCTCTGGATATAGGCTGAGTACTTGTGTAAGAACGAAATAGGGAGATTAGAATACGATTTAGAATCGTTCCCAGAAACTGGTGTGAGGTCTTTTTTTTCTGAGGCTTTAGAATGATCTAAAGAGTCTACAATCGAGTCCAAGACCAGTTCTTCCCTAGCATTTCCTGGATTCACAGATGGATTTAGGAGAGCGTCTGTTGTATCCTCGACAACTTCAGTTTGACTCAAACTGGTTCGACTCACACTTTCAGCATCATTAGAGAGCTTGTCCTCTTCGGGATCGGTCTTTTTCTCTCCTTCTTTAAATGCCTCTTTTGGGGGTTCGGTCTGGCTCGTCTCAGCTGCAGTAGATCCGTTACTCCGGGGTCGTTTTCGTTTGAGCGACAGCCCAGCCTTTCGTTTGCGATCTATTTCCTTTCGTAGAAGGCCCGCAAGGTCCATTGTGAGTTGGAGAATGTGCGGAGAATGGAATGTAGGAAGAAGATTATACTCAGCGATTCGGCTGAAGTAAGAAGTATCCTCAGAGAGGGGAGTGGTTTATGAAGGAATGAACGGTTTGGTTATGATTTGAAAAGAGTGTAGAAGTATGTTGCAATGGATGTATGTAAATGACAGTAGGTGGTGATTGATAGTGGGTGTGAATAGTAGGTGAATTGATAGTAAAAAATATACACTCAAGAACCAGTGGCTCATCTAAATTGTGGAGATGGACAACAATTCATTCAAAATGAGAGAATTTTATTCAAGATTCGTACATCTTTAGTGAAACAAAGGGTGCACTTTGCATCTCCCGTAAATCCTCTTCTTTCTTCCTCTTATTCATGTAAGTACTAGACGTAGATCTCGTGTCCAGAACCTATATTACCGAAGATCTCAAGAAATTTAACCAGAACACATGTAGATCAAATATGCCTCCATATATCCTATTATTCTATATTCTCCCATATTCCCTCTCTCCTCCCATTTTCCCCCTCTCTTGCCTTCCCACGAACTACATCTTCCTTCCCTTTCCTTTCGTCTCACATTTTTCCTTTCGTCTCTTTCCCCCAATAACCCTTTCCCCCAAATTCTTTCGCCTTCCCATATCAGCTTCACCTGGGATACTGTCTTAATCATCTTCCCAATTTGGCAATTCGCGAGATAAGCTTCGCTTACATATATGCACACGATGATTGGTCCCAGGGCCGTTTTCTGTATGCACGCCTATCACCCAACGCCTAATATAAATACGACTGATTTTGACCACTGTACTTCATAATATCCATCAGTTTCTTTCCAGGAAAATCACCGGTACAAAATCGCCAGTGCTGCAAAAACTCCCGAAGCCACAGTTTTACTCAACCAACTCTCTAACACAACAATCATTCCAATTCCAATTGACAATGTCCTGCTCGGCCGCCGAATGTGTTTGTGCTAAAAAGTCCACCTGTTCCTGTGGAAAAAAGGCTGCTCTTCACTGTAACTGCGAGAAAGCTGCCGTTGAAAACGCCGTGCCTGCTAAGGAAAACGCCTGTGCTTGTGGCTTGAGACAGAAGGGCAAGTGCACTTGCGGTGTCTCCAACGAGGCATGTGGGGCCAGAGAGGGCGAGACCGATTTTACATCTACTATGTAGATGGAGGCTGCTGATTGGTCAGCTAAGTATATTTCACGTGAAGGATCGAGGAATGAAAGGGATTTGTAAGAGGTATATAAGAGGTATATAAGCGGTATATAAGAGGTATATAAGAGGTATAAGAGGTATGTATTTAATGCATGGGATGAGGAATGACAGTGACGAGAAGGGAGGAAACAAAAAGTGAAGCAGCAATGGAGATAGAGGAAAGGAGGAGATAAGCAGCAGAAGTTTATGAAAAGAACTCCCAATGTTATTTGATTGATTCTGGTTGTTCTTAGTCAGATCCAGAATTGAAAATATCACGTGACACGTCACGTGCCGCACAAGTTCCCCCATATTTCACGAAAGGTTCCATTCTCAGCAACAAAAGCATCATGGCTCGTCTTTCTGGAATCCAACGTGAAGTTCTCAAGCTCTACAGGGCCTGCATTCGGTCTACATATACGAAGCCGTCAGAGAACAGACTACATTGGCGCAACTATGTGCGGGCTGAATTCGACAAACATAAACGTCTTCCGAAGAAGTCGTTCAGTGTAATTGAACATCTTTTGCGTGTGGGAAATCGTCGACATGAGATGTATCTGGATCCACAAATCAAAGACGTTCGTTGAGACAAGGAATGGATGGAAAATTGGAAAGTTGGGGAATTGAATGAAAGTGACAAGATGGAATGAAAGAGACAAGGTTAGAGATTGACATGAAGAATAGCGAAAATTTGAGGATGTCATGGATTTTGATATGGCTATTATTTGTGGAGACAATGGGAGCCCTGCTGTGGTTTCATCCACCTCTGTTCTTTCAAAACTCGAATGAAAGTTCAAAATTTCCGAGAGAGGCTCTTTTAGGATTAGCGCACATGGCACCCTTGTACATACGCCAGAATTGCGTTTGATCTTCGATCTTTGAGGTCTTATAAACAATGCAACAGATGATTTGCGCTCCGTAGATCATTTTAAACTTTGATCTAGATATGGAACTTTAGAGGTTTGCGCACAGACGAGACAAGTGTTCCAAGCATTACAGAGGTTTTGGACACAGATGCCATTCATCTTCAAGAGTATTGGAGGTGTTTTTTTTTGAATATTTGACATAATGTTTGAACAACCATCTCCCACTTACTACAGGTGAAGCAGATTTTTGAACCGCAGATCTGATCTTGGCAATGATCTTGCAAATATCGAACCTCTTTTAACCGATCATCTGGACACTCTGATTTGTATTTAAAGCGCAACTGGATGCCAATTTTCTTTTCCGAATGTCAATTTGAGAACTCATAAGGTCATAATCTTGGAATTTTGAAAAATGGCTGGCGACACTTTGAAAACGATATCGCTTATTGACACCGCCAAGAGAATCGAAGTCGAGTTGAAAGAAAAAGTTGAGGACCTTGAGAAACAACGCTTCTCATCTTACCAACCATTGAAGAAACTCTGTACTTATGAGAACTTTCCATGGGAGGGCTTTCTGAAAAATTATACGATTGATGTTACCTCTTTGGCAGTGAAGGTTCGTGATTCATTTCTAGACTTGGAAGACAAATTTAGCAAAAGACAACGCTCTGCACTTCAGGAATTGTCTACGCCTAATTGGGTGCTCAATTTCGCAGGAGTCTTTACTTCATGCTGCAATAAAATCGATGAGGAAATTTCCGCATTGAAAAGCCCGGATCCAGACTTGTTTTCTTGGGCAAGGAGAAGTTATCGTGACACCACCGCAAACACCGCAGTGTACAATTATATCTTTAAGAATAGTCGCGCCTTGGCTGAAATGAAAAGCTGGTTAGAATTAGAGCTGATCAAATATCAGTTAGAGCTTCAAGTCTATATCAATGGCTTTGATATCGCGCAAAGACGACTCCTTCAGTACTACTACTGGGCAGATGTCATTCAACACATCACACATAGAGTAGTGCCTTTGATTTTATTTTTGGTGTTTGTCGCCTTACAATACTTTCTTGGGAGCATGTTTCTGACCCCTCTATTGCCCATTTTAGTGATAGCAGCGAAAAAGTTCAATGACAGTCAAATTGACTTTGTTCCTTACGGTGAACTATTCTCGAAGCTCGTCTACTTTTATCTGCACAAAATTGAGGCTGATTTGTATGGATTTGAAGTACTTTGTAAACGTTTGAAGCCCAACTACACACTAGTGTCAGGAAGTCAAGTCCAGGACACAATCACTTACCTCAGAAATTCAATTGGCAACTTTATTTCAACTCAACCAATAAAAATCCAAGAAACAAAGCATGAGGATAAGCCACAAGTTAGCCAAGAACCCAACTAAGGTCTCAACCAACAAAAAGGTTATGGTCCTATACAGACAAGTTCGATTAAGAATGTTTTATAGTCAATTAACATACTTCAACTACTACAGCCTATTCCTGGTGAGTTTCTCAACTTACTACTAGTCGACCTATAAACTTAAAGTTACTAATTGAGCATTGCACTGTTTGAAGTCTATTATTCTTTAATCGTCTTATTTCTTCACGACTCTCTTTCAAATTAGTTCGTTCCATATCTCCTTCTAAATAAACCTCAACTTCTTCTCTTATCTCAAACTGTTCCTTCTTTCACATTGACTAATTCTCCGGCGTATACTTCCCAAAGATCGAGGCAAAGTTAGCAAATAAAAGCTCCGTGGCCTCGTTACGCGCTCCCATGTCTACGATCTCGCGTTCACCCGTCGGATCCCGCGCAATAGTAGGCGCAAACACCACCGATAAGTTCTTAAAGTTCATGCGGTTCACGCTACTGTAGTAGTTCACGTTGTCCAAGTGTTTGCCGATGAGGTAAAGAGCGTGTTTGTTTGCCGCCGGAAGTCGCAGAATCACCCGAGTCAGAAGCTCTTGGCACCGCTCAGCAGTGTCTCCCTTTTGTTGACCGACTTTTGTGTAACTGGGATACAACGCATAAGGTATTAATGGGTCTGGAAGTTTGCGCAAGTATCGTTTCAATGCACTTGTTACAGCGTTGATGTCGCCAGCGAGAAGATCATACAATTTATTGAGTTGTTTCCGGTCGGCAGCATTGGGCAACGCAGCAAAAGCATTTTCAATGGCCACAACAGCAGAGTTCCCGCCGCTGAGTCGGTAGATTCCCTCCACATCCATTCCACGTTTCTCGACTTCATCAATACACTTAGTGACGATAAGCGGCACCTTTTGGCCTTCGTAAACAGCACGGCGCTGGATTGTCGATGAAAACAAAGGTACATCGCCGCCTGGGCCACTACTGCCGCCGCCTGGGCCACTGACAAACGATTCTAAAAGATTGGTCGAGCGCGACTTGGTGATGAGTGAGTTGAACGACTTAAACGCACCGCCAGAATCTTGATCGCTGACATTGCCAACACTAGAAGGATGGAGCGAGTTGGTGGATACCGAAGTGCTCATTTTGGATGCAGTAGGGTCGCTTCCATTGCCGCCGCCGTTCACGTGATTGCCATAGTTGTTATTGTTCGTGGAGTTGTTACTATTGGCGTTGTTAGCGTTCCAACCATTTGTACTACCGCTACTGGTGTTGCTACCATTATTACTACCGCTATTGGCACCAGTTAAAGATACCTTGGGCCGGCGCCAAAACCGAAGCCGTGTGGCCTTTTGTGTCTCTACCGCATCCTCAGAAACAGCGTCCAATGCGCTCATGTTTTCCAAATGGTCGCTAGTCACGTCGAAGTACTGGCTCGCACGGTTTCCATAGGTGGAAATGTTTTCGTTCTTTGGAGTTGCATGAGCGGCTGCAGATCCTGATTCTAACCTTTTCTGGATCTCTTCCAACATCCTATTGCTTTCTTCCAACGCATGGTTGCGTTCTTCTAGACCTTTGCGTTCTTCTTCCAACAGTTTGTTTTCGTCCTTGAGTCGCTGCTGCTGGCCTTGAAGCGCGGCGATCTCCGAGCGTACAGCCTCTAAACGGTCAACGTCGCTGTTAATCTTCAGTTCCAAGCTGTTGATGGTGTCGCGCATACGCGAGCGGTCTGAGTTTAGACGCATGTTATCGGCCAACAACATCAGACGACGGCTTTCAAGCTGCACAAGCTCGGACTTGAGCAGTCCAAGGTCGAAATCAAGGTCTGTTTCGGTTAGGAACGGCGTTTCAGAGGTCAGTCGCGTTTGAAGCTCACGATACACGCTTTGACGAAACGGTGACAGGAACGGCAATGGTGGCGTCGTAAACGCCTGTCCATTGATCAGACCCTCCAGAACGTGTCTTGAATGGCCTTTCTCGCCGTCGTCTTTGGATCGGAAGAACCCTAGACGGCTCAGAAGCGACCCGGATGTCAGGCCACCAGATATGGACCGTTTATGCCGCAACAGGAGCTTGCTGCGGGTGCTCTTGCTTCTAGAGGGTCTCGAAGTATCATCGTCTCCCGCATCGTTTGGGATCGTATCCTCAAGGTTTGAGACGGCAGGAGTGGCCTCTTTGACCGTATGTGTTAGCTTCATAAACTCCATGCCTTTGAGCCCCAACCCCCTGGGTTCGTACAACTCTGCACGTTCGCTAGCAGCAGCAGAGCCGGTTCCACGAGATGCAGGCGTTGTGGGCACTTGTGGAAGCGCCAAAAGCGGTGGCGGGGACGTTATAGGTCCCGAATGTGGAGCGGCCTTCTTGGGAGTCGTAATCGCCGACTGTAGGAGGTAAGCGCCGCTGGCTTTTTCCAGGCTTGTTTCTGCGGCGTCATCAATGGTTTCCACGACCCGTGCCTGACGATTAGCCTTGGCCATGGGCGACGATATCGACGATCTGGGACGCACAGACTCGTCACTAGGTAATGCGGTCTGCAGACCCACCAGACCCGTCGAATACAACTCATTATCATGCAACTGGCCGGGAGACATGATCGTGATGTTTTTTCCAGGGTAGACTTGGTCTAGGGTCGATTTTTGTGGAGAAGTTTGCGGAATTGCAAGTGAGCCTACAGATGGTCCGTTAAGGGCACCAGGAGTGGTAGATTCGGAAGTAGTTCCGTTTTTAGTGTCCTTCGAAATTTTGTTCGAATCCGCGGGCTTAACCTCGGTAATGGGCGTTGTAGGCTCCGAGAACGACTCGATCAAGTCGAGGATTGCTCCATCAGGCTCTGCCAGTATCAGCAGCTGCTCGAAACGGCGCTCTAGACGCTCACGCATCATTCGCATACTGGCCAGAGAGTCTCCTTCAGTTCTGTCGGTGTCGGCGTCACGGTCGTGAGGTTGCAAATCTGTTGTGGTAATAGGAGAGTCAAATGTCAATTCAGAGTCTACAGAGATCGTTTCGTGCATGTGTGGCAGCGGGATTTTCGTCAAGGAAGTCAGTAAGGACGACGAAGATGGCGCAAGCGAGGGAATGGTGGCATGAGCGGCGGAAGCTACGCCGATTGATTGCGAGGAAGACTGCGCCAGACCCGCCGACGGTCTTCCGGTCGCAGAGTCTTTGGGTGTCGACTGTTGAGGAAGATTCTTCGAGAGCGAGGGCAGCGCCGACCTTTGAGGTAAGTCAGGCGCAGGCCCGAGGCCAATCCCGTTGGTCAGGGGCGGTTTTATTTGAGCAGACGACGAATGATCAGAACCTGTGGATGCAAGAGCCGGCAGCGGTGCGGAGGGTCTCAGCAGCAGCAGGAGTTGTTCCTTTTGTTTTTTCTTCAAATCGTGTTTCTTCTTTTTCGCCAACAAGTCCTCATGACACGACATACAGAACAAGCCCTTGGATGTACGAGCGTAACGTAAGTCCTCAATCTTCAGTTTGCAAACCCGACATTTGAAACAAGAAGAACAATATGCCTTATCGCCTGTGAGAATTGCCAAATCGTCGATCTTCTTTCCGCACTGTTTGCAGTTATACGAGCATGACGAACACACCAATGAGCCATTACCCAAAACCAAGAAGTTCGAGTTACAACCCAACGCCTTATCACATTTGAAGCATTTGAAGCATTGAATATGCCAACGGTCATCGCCCAATTCGTACGCATGACCCTCATAAATGGACTCGTGGCACTTCTTACACGTCTGTGTGGGTTGTGGAAAGGCAGTAGCGACGTCAGCCATGGCAAGAGATACGAGGATATACGATTATATACGAGGAATATACGAGAATATACGAGAATTTAAGAGGATGGTAGAGGAAATATGATAATTTGCGAGGCGGTTGTGGGTCCTTTTTTCGTAATTAGGAGCACGAGGCTTGACACAACCCTAAGAATAGAAGGAACAAGGGAGGCAAATGGGCGAAAACGAACGAACCCCCCAATTTTTTATGGTTCTTGGATATGAGCCTGTGGATGGTTATGAGCCTTTGGTGATGGATTGTAGGTGCGTTTCGGCACGGTGCCGTTTGTGGAAAGAAGTTGGATCTAATGGGAGTAATCAAATATGGGGATTTGAGATGGCAGGGGGTGGAGGGTGGATAGGACTAAACCTGGGGACGCAATCTAAGATTTTCGGTTATGAGCCCTGGGCAAATAATCTGGGGATATATAAGGAGGTTGTAATCTTCTTAAAATTTTTACGGTAAATTTGGGAAGGTGACTTTTAGTGGTCTTTGGGTATGGTAAAATCCGACAAGAGATGCCATGAAGAAGGGGTCAATGCTTCGAACCAGTAGAAAAAATCGGAGATAAATTGATATTTTTATTTCTATTTTGGGACTATTTTTTGCGGTTCTCAAAAGCATTGGTACCGATTGGCGCCTATAAGGTAGGTATTACCCAAATAGGCAATGAACAGTTTAGACCAAAAGAGCCTGAAATCGCCCGAAGGGGAACGAGAAATAAAAGGTATATCCTTTATATATTGTTGGTTTTGAAGAACTCTTTTTGAGGAAGGGAGACGAGTCAAGGTGTATGCAAGGGGAGATCTTGAAACGAGAGGGATCAAGTCGGTAAATCGAAAACAAGGATTATTGCAGATGATTGAAATGAGCTATTATGGTGTACTTTTTCGATAGTGACTTATTCTGCTATCAATGCAAAAGGGTCTCCTTCCAATAACCAGAAGTGATCAACTTAACATTTCAGCCAGAAGGTCAGGCGGTTACCAATACTTCAACCAAAATGGGACGTTTATTGACATTTGTTAATTTGAACGCAATTGAGCCTTTTACTCATCCATGCATGGCTCCTCAGACTGTTCTTTAACTCTGGAACATAAAAAAGTCGCTTAGGGTTTCCTCTCGTTTAAAAATACACTTTCGCAGAATCTATTTGAAGCCATGTTGTAAATTTAGAAAGAAGAAATAAATTGGTGTGAAAAAATGTATCTTCTCTTTGAACGTTAACCTAGAAGGAATCAAATGGGTGATCTGACTACAAAGAGAATGTTCAGAGAGTAATCATTGAAGAAGATCACAAAAAGGCAGCGAGGTTTTAACTTTGATGAGTGGAAACTTTTACTTCGGACTTTAGCATATATTGACATTTAGAAGAGAGAATAGTCATCCAAACTGAGTAAAGGACCTTTATATCAAGTGAAAAAATAAGATTTGAGAGCCTTTCACACTAACGTAAATGAGAAAATATCAGTAGTTCTCAGAACCCCAAGGTTGTAAACCACACATAGAATTTACTTCGTACTTATAAATAGAACTCTAAAACTGAATTCCACAATCAACACAAGAAAACCTCAAATGAACTTCCCACCTCCCCATATCTTCCCACATCTTGCCGTCTATGCTATCAATTATTACTATACTACTATGGATGGAAGTCTGCTAACTCCTTAACCTCTGCTTTCTGGTCGAGGAACAACAGGTCTGCACCCGACCAGTCGACATTAATCAATCTATTGAGCTCAGTGTTCTTCAAGAGACGGTTCTTCTCCTTATTCCACTCGCTCTGCTTATCCTCAAAACCCTTCTCCCACACGGCTCCGTACACCTTCATGATCTTGTCATGTTCAACACGGCGAACCTCTTCCAAGGCCATGCGCTCCATGTACTTCAAGTCGTCCGAAGAGGGCTCGTAGATGTGCCAGATCACGTAATGGGGAAGGCCAACGACCGAATAGCCCATACGCTTACTCAACTTGCCAAACGCCTCAGTTTCTGCGTGTTTTTCGAACGAAAACGCAGGGAAATGAGAGCCAGTACGGAATACACGGGCTTTACTCAAAATGGACACTCCTCCGATACCATCCAACTCCATCTCAACTTCAGGGTCACCGTATGGGTCACGCAAGTACGCAAGATGTGGACGCCACGTCTGATACTCAACGTAGCCCTCAACAATACACGCGTCTTCATCCAAGGACTCGGCTAGTTGTAACCCGCCGTCAGATTCCTGCCACGAGTTCAAATCGTAAGGCTGCTGGTTTCCAAGCCAATCAGGCAATGGTCTCCACACGTTGGGAACAATCACATCCTTATTATGGTGCATTAAGTCCTCCATGATCGTTGGAGGTACTGTTTCTACGTCGGCATCACGCCAATATACCCAGGAGTGGTGGGGTTTAATGGCCACTGTCCAGAGCCAGTTACGAGCCCTTGCCATCAATTTTCTACGAGGTCCTTGAGCGGCGAAGCCGTGTCTGTCAGAGAACGACTGGCCGATGATTTGGCCAAAGTCCTTTTCAAAGATTTCAATCTCGCCAAATGCCATTGCAGGGTTTGGATCATTTTGTACCTCCTTCAAGTGGCGTTTCAACTCACCCATGGTGTCGTCACTGGAGTCACTTACTAAGAACGCCAAGTCGATTAATTCGTGAGGATACGTCAAATTGCGCATGTGGCTGAAGAACATGGGTAAATGCATGGCAGCATCTCTCAAAGGCACACAAAACAACACACGCTCATCACGCTGCCATCCGTCGGCATTGCCGTCGTAGTTGGCCAAGTCGAAGAAGCGCACGGACGGGAACGCATGGAAATTGGGCAGGTAGAGAACATTAGTGTTTCCTCTGAAAAACTGTAGAATAGTCAAGAAAAACACCACGAGAGCCACCACAACAAACTTGAGACGGTGTTTGACCATGGCCGAAAGTACGTCTGTGCCGAAAATCGACAGTCTCGAAGATGATCTGGTTTTCAGCGAATGCTTATCGAGATCGTAAGGTGTCATCAGGATAACCTGCGTCATTTATGCGAAAGGAAGAAAGAAAAAGTGGGGAAAAGGAACGTGGAGGCACAGAGGCAGGTTTAGATTACCGGTATTTATTTTGATTTTCGGGTTTGTGTTCGGGAGAAATGTTGTGTTACCTTTGGAAAGGAGCCGTTGTTAATCCTAAGAGCGTTTCTAAAAAGAGGTGTCGCTGCAAGATTTTGAGGTAGGACAGTGCTTCTAGTACGAGGTTCTCAAACGCGCTACGAGTCCGGGCCGGAAAGGTTGTTTGGGCGGTGACAGTAGCTCTAGCACTAGTTCTATGAATAGTGGTGGTAAAGAATGTCGATGGAGTTTTGGGAAGAAAGACGTGCAGGATACTGTGTGCAGGACAGAAATTAAATAATTGACAAAATTTTGAGATGAGTGATTTAAAAGGATGGAAGTCCTGGATAGAAGAAAAATTCGAACACGAGGGTTCCGAGAATTTGAAAGACCTATCGTGGCGAGAAACAGTGGTTTTTCTTGAGATTTGTGAGGCAAATGTTGGTGACATTGGTTTGGAAATGTGTCACCATAATACGCGTAGAGATATATGCAGGTTTGATGTGAAACGGTTAATATATGACAATACAGGAGGTAATGAACAAAGATGAAGAATGAATTAGGAGATTTTAAATATGGTGAGATAAATTGTGCGTGGGAGGGGGGTAATGAGGTAGGGAAGGAAGGAAGAAGGAAGAAAGGAAAAGGAAGGAAGAAAAGGGAAAGAAACAAAGCTTTATAAAGAAATAGAGACAGGAAAGAGATAAAAGACAATGAAACAGAAGAAATGATTATTAATTTTTTCCTGCTTCTCTGGTTTGGGAGTGTTGGAGTGTAGGGATGTCAGCGCTGGACATGAATACTGAAGGAAGGGATGAATTGGAGATAATGCAATGCAATTTGTTAAAAGAAAAACTCAAGGATAACTTAACCGAATTAAAGATTGGAAAAGTTAAAGCGAAACGTTTATGAAAAGAGCGTCTTCTCTTAAAAAAAGCATCTATCCTGAATGGGAAGTTCTAGGAATTCATGACCACCACAAAATAAAAGAAGAGGCAATCTGACACAAAAATAGAATCACCAGATTCTAGAGACAATTCTATTAAACTATTATATCGAAAGTCAATTTAATCACTCCCAACCTTCGAGATAAAACCCACTACTTCCATACAACTCTTACAACAAGAAAGAATAACAATTTATATTAAACAACTGCCTGTCATTCCCCACCAACAAAAAAGAAATTAAAATTAATATAAATGATCGCTATCCGCCTCCCTATTCCTCACGTCTTCCCTTAATTTTCCATCTTTCCTCAATTTCCCTCTTTTTCAGTCTCTCATACTCTTCTCCGCATATTCTCTACACGCGCCAATATTTACCTTTCTAAATACACCTAAATCTGATCTCATATCCCCATAAACTACCTTTACTTCCAACAAAATCGCTCAAACACCCACTATATAAACCTGCGGAATTCTCCAAACTCACACCCTTCACTTTTTCTTCCCCAATGAAGGTCGAGGAACTCATCATCGATGGATTCAAGTCTTACGCTGTACGTACCGTCGTTAGTGGGTGGGACCCCCAATTCAACGCCATCACAGGCCTTAACGGGTCTGGAAAGTCAAACATCCTCGACGCCATCTGCTTCGTGTTGGGTATAGCGTCTATGACCACCGTCAGGGCTTCAAATCTCCAGGATCTCATATATAAGCGAGGTCAGGCCGGTGTCACCAAGGCTTCAGTCACCATTGTGTTTGATAACTCCGAGAAGGACAAGAGCCCGATCGGGTTTGAGAATTCACCGAAAATCTCGGTTACGAGGCAAATCGTTTTAGGCGGTACATCCAAGTACTTAATTAATGGACACAAGGCTCTTCAACAAACAGTGCTTAACTTGTTTCAGTCCGTCCAACTTAACATCAACAATCCAAACTTCTTGATTATGCAAGGAAAAATCACCAAGGTGCTAAACATGAAACCCGCTGAGATTCTTTCACTTGTGGAAGAAGCCGCTGGAACTAAAACTTTCGAGGATCGTAAAGACAAGGCCCTCAAAACCATGGCCAAAAAGGAGGCCAAACTCATAGAAATCCGAAATTTGCTTGTAGAAGAGATTGAGCCAAAGCTAGACAAGTTTCGCTTGGAGAAACGGACTTTTTTGGAGTTTCAAAAGGTCCAAACAGACCTCGAGAAGTTGACCCGTGTGATTACCAGCCACAACTACGTGCGTTATTCGGAACAGTTTCACCATTATTCGACGCTCCGTGAGGAACACGAGTCGATTATGGCTAACTTAAATGAACAAACGCTACGTCTCACCACGGAAATTGACAATTTGACGCTGGACTTAGACCTGATCAAGCAGCAGAAGGAACGCGAGCTTGTGAAGGGTGGTCAAATCGGGTTTCTTGAAAAGAAAGAGACTGCACTATCAGATGACCTTACTAGACTCACTACAGCTCGTGATCTCGCACAAGAAAACGAGCGCGATGAAGCAAAGAAGCTCGAAGAGTTCCGCACTCGTCTCCAACAACTTGAACAGCTTATTGAGAACAACCTGGCCGACTACGCGACCGCTGAAACGCAGTATAACGAAAGCCGCCAGCGGTACACTGAACTCAAAGAGGAGTTCAACAAGAAGGAGGAGCTACTTTCTACCTTGAGCACAGGCGTCACAGCCAAGGGCGGAACGGACGGCGGGTATATGTCACAGCTTAAGGAGGCCAAAGAGGCGCTTAGTAAGAGCCAAAATACTATCCAGCAGGCAACAATGAAACGAAGGCACTTAGAAGAGAAAATGGCCACAGATGAGGGCCGTCTTGCACGTGCAAAGGACGAAAATAAGGCGCTTTTAGCAGATATTGCCGCTTACCAAGAGGAGGTGGCAGTGCGAGAGCAAAAATTCAAAGAATACGGGTTTGATGCCAACGAGTACCGTGCGTTACGAGACCAGGAGAGTATGCTTCAAAAACAGCTTGACCAGAGCTACCAGGAACTTAACGAGATCCGGCGAGAGGTTGGAAGCATTGAGTTCAACTATGCAAAGCCGTATGCGGATTTCGACGCGCGGTCAGTCAAGGGCGTGGCCATGGAGCTATTTAGACTTAAAGAAAACGAGTCAGATAAAGCCACGGCGTTACAAGTCTGCGCGGGCGGCCGACTCTACAACGTCGTTGTCGATAACGCCAACACCGCTTCGGCTTTGCTTGAAAAGGGCCAGCTTAAACGTAGAGTAACGATTATTCCGTTGGACAAGATCCTGGCGTGGCTGATCCCACGCGACAAGGTCGCATACGCAAAACGAAAATGTGCCGATAAAGTCGAGTTGGCACTTGATCTCGTGGACTTCGAAGAGGAGGTAGTTAAGGCAATGACGTACATCTTTGGTTCCACGTTCATTTGCCAGGACCCGAAAACCGCCAAGGAAGTAACTTTTGACCCTAAGATCCGAGCTCGTTCAATCACAGTAGATGGCGATATATATGACCCAGAGGGTAATCTCTCAGGAGGCTCTCGCAAAAGTGGATTTGCAGTTCTCCTCAAAATGCAGAAATACCACACTGTAGCATTAACAGTGGCACGTCTAGAGGCCAAACTCGAAGAGCTTCGCATTGAGCTCAACCGACTCGAGGCACTAGGTACCCAAACCAAATCATTGCAGACAGAACTCAACTTGAGCAAGCACGAGTTATCGTTATTGCAGCGGAAACTTGAAACGAATCCAGCAGCAGCGATTATCCGTGAGTTTGAAGAAGCCACGGCCGGTGTTGCACGATTAAACGAGCAAATAGCGCTGGAAACGACGTCATGCGACGAACTTCAACAACGCATTGGCCAAATCGAAACTGACATCCAGGAGTTCAACCAGGATAAAGGGCTGAAGCTTAAACAACTAGAGGCTGAATTGAGTCAGCTTCGAAAACTCATTTTGATCGAAGACGAGACCGTTCAAAAACATAAGGAGCGATTTCAGGAATTGGAAGTGGGGCTTGATCAGCACAAAGTCGAAAAAAGTGGCCTTACAGAGCTGATTGCACAGAGTGAAACTGTTCTTCAGGAGTTGAGTAAAAGCAACACTGAGAGCGGACTTAAGCACAAGACACTTAGTGAGGAACTTGCGAGCGTTCGGATTCTTTTGGAGGATGAAAAGGCCAAATTAGTGGGATTCAATGATGAAATCCACGAGCTCAATGCTCATATCACCTCTAAAAATGAGGAGCTCGGTGCCACAAAGCTCGAGATGCAGAAACTCACTCACGACTTAGAAAAGTCAAACGCTGTGAGCAAGACGCTTAAGCAGCAGCTAGACGAGCTTATTTGCGACAATGAGTGGGTCACTGATACAAACGAGACCAAGGCTATCATGCAGCAATATCCGAACATCAACGTGGACGAGTATGAGAGCCAGGCGGCGATTCTTGCCGAGCGGTTTGCAACTATGAAACGAAAAGTCAATGCCAACGTCATGAGCATGATCGACAACGTAGAAAAGAAGGAGGCGGCATTGAAACAAATGATACGTACAATCGAGAAGGATAAGTCCAAGATCGAGAATACTATCGCCAAACTCAACGAATACAAGCGCAAAACGCTCGACTCGACGTATAGGAAAGTTTCTGAAGATTTTGGTAACATTTTTGCAGATTTGTTACCTGGATCTTTCGCAAAATTGGTACCTGTGCTGCCCATGGATGTTACCAAGGGCCTAGAGGTAAAAGTGAAGCTCGGACCAGTGTGGAAGGAGAGTCTTGTTGAACTTTCCGGAGGACAGCGGTCGTTGATTGCCTTATCATTGATCATGGCATTCCTACATTTCAAACCGGCGCCGATGTACATTCTAGACGAGGTGGATGCTGCGTTGGATTTGTCACACACACAGAACATTGGCCACTTGATAAAGACTCGGTTTAAGGGCGCTCAATTCATAGTAGTTTCCTTGAAAGAGGGGATGTTCACTAACGCCAATCGTGTGTTCCGGACCAGATTTCAAGACGGTACATCGATCGTTTCTGCAATGTAGAGAACCTAAGATTTTGATGAGGCTCCCCTTTCCATTCATACTGATTTTGCCTGTATTTATCATTGTTTAATATCTTCCATCATGTATAATACGTTTAAAGTACACAATTTAAGGCAAACGGATAAACATATCAATAATTACGTCGCAATCTCCTCTCTCAAATTTACACCCTTCATCTATTGTTGCTCGCTCCTCTTCCCTTTCTTTTTTTCTTTCTTTTTTTCTTTTTTTCTTTCTTTCGCTCGTTCAATCACTCATATTAAATCATTATTTACTCGCCATTGGCCTCTCTTAAGGCTACTCCCGAACTAACACCCTTTTCATCTTCTGCAAAACGCAAACTCTTGCGTTTACGTGCACCAGTAGGCGAAGCCTCGCCAACATGGGATACTGAATCTGTGCCACTAACATTGGCCACAGATGAAGTGAATACAAGTTCCGCCGTACGAATCCATCTTCTCCGACGCGTGTACTTCGAATACGAGTCTTCTGTAGACGGCTTCTTCCAAACATTGTCCGTATAGATGAACCCCTCGTCACTGGTTGGCAGGACCGTAGTCTTTGTTCGTTTACCTGGGGCCAAAGTGATGGCTCCGTCATTAGTGACGTCAAGACGCCACGTTTTATCAACCCAGCGCCAACGCGCACCTCCAATCGAGGGCTCATCGCCGGAGGACGACGTCAAGGCATTGTCAGCGTTGGGAAGCTCAAATGTCTCCACCAGCGACGATTCGTTGAGAAATTCGTCGGTCCAAGGTGCGCGCTCGTACGTGAGAAGGTTTGAAGTCCATCCGATTCCGAGCCAGCGACGTTGATTTTCATAAATGACGTATGTAAAGCGAACGGGAGTTGAAAAGCCGCCGCCCAGCGTTGGTAACTCAGATCCGGCCTTCTGAACCTTGGCAAAAGCTGCAGCAAAAAGCGAGCTGTTGCGTGCTTGCAGAAAGTCTAGGCCGGTGAGGTAGAAGCACAAGATGCGAGCCACTTTAAGGCGCCACACCATCTTACGAGTTACACGCATGAACGACGAATGGTAGGACATGAGGAATAATCCAAGAACCAAGAGAATTGTTCGTGGAGGCACGAGTAAAAACGTTAGAATCAAATAAACTGGAGTTAGGAACACTGTGGTAAACAAGAGTCGCTTGATGTCATATGCCGTTAAAGCCATGGTGGTAACCGGCGTGAGCAAGATGTCCGCCTTGATGCATGTCGTCGAAAGGGCCTGAATCACATCGTCTAGCGTCGGACGAAGGTTCGTTTCCTCCATAATCTTCCTGTTGAGGATAGAATACATGACTACAAGCAGAACCAAGATCAAGTGGCCCAGCCACGTCATCAAGGTCTCGAAATACACCACCGCAAAAGTGTACAAACACATAATCACCACGTTGACCCAGTAGTCGTCGTTGGTCCAAGTTGCCACCAGAAGCGCCTTATTTACGATGAGGAGATATGGGTATGCTCGAATAAGAGCCTTGGCCACAGACGGCGGAGTCAGTGATAAAAGTGGCGAAGTCTGTGGTTGCATGGCGGGACTCAGATCAGATATAGGATCACCGGAAGAGAATTGGGCACGCAAGTCGCCGTCGCTGGATGTCGGCAACGGCTGAAACTCTTGCGGTTTCGGGATGGGCTCGTTTTCGCTCATCTGGGGAAACAGCCTATCGCATTCAGGGTATTAGTAATACGTGTGTTTTGATTGGTCAATTAGAGATGCGGCAGTGGTAATTGAAGAGCTCAATTGGTGATGGATCTCAATGGCCACAATAGGTTTAGGTTTTTCTGCAAGTGGAATGTGAGATGTACTGCTAATGTGGGGAGAGATATTTGCTGGTGCACGGGTGTCGCATATGAAAGGGAAGAGAAAGGGACGAAAGTATAAAGAACAGAATAAGGAAAGAAAAGAAAAGGAAGAAAAGGGAATTAAGAGTAGAAACTCTTTTTTTAAATCAGTTTCATTCAAAAGAATCTCTTCTTTGTGGTCTACATTCGCTTCGTTATCGTCATATTTCTATCAAAGAAATTGTACCTAAACTCTATGAAGTAAAAAGGCTCATTGAAAAGAACGCCGTAATTGATCGTAAAGCAAAATTTCGTAAAACTGTCAAACTTGTAGAACGAATGTTGTCAAGCTCGCAAAAAAGTGTCATGTCAATGACTCTACACTCTCTCTTCGTGTTCAACCTTGACCTTGTCAACAGCTTCGACGACCAGTTTAACTTCCTTGGCGCTCTCATTCTCTCCAACCTCATCGACCTCAGATTCCAAGATCTCGTCTCTGTCAATGTTAAAGTCGGCACCTCTGTTTTCTGGTCCAAGGAAAGAAACAATTATCACATAAGTGAAAACACAAGCGATGAAGATACTCATCACCTTACCGTAGTCGAACACCTTTTGGCCGTTAGGAGCCTTGATTGGGAAACGCTCACCAATGGTGGACTCAATAGTGGAAGAGGCAGAGGAAGCCAAGTTACCCAATTGGTAAGACAAACCAACAACAAGAGATCTGTGAGCTGGAGGAGAGAGTTCCGACAAATATGCTGGGATAACACCCCAAGCTCCCTGAACACCGGCTTGCATAAAAAAGACACCGGCGTTAATGGCGCTGGTCCTGACAAATGCCCAAGGATAAATCATGGCTCCTCCCAAAAGACAGGCAAAGATAATGGAGAGACGTCTACCGATGAACGTAGAACAGTGACCGAAAACCATACCGCCGAAGATGGCACCCAAGTTGGCAATGGAGTTGGTCACAGTGGATCTGTTGGCGCCGTATTGCAATTGAACAGACAAAAGCGTAGGGTACAAGTCCTGAGAGCCGTGGGACATGAAGTTGAAACCGGCCATCAAGAAAACGAGGTAGATCATGATGAGCCAGTATGTCTTGAAGACCTTCTTAGCCTCTGGGCTAATCTGGTACCATTTCAAGTTGGAAGCAGCATTGGCGGCAGCCTTAGCCTCTTGTTGACGAATAAAAGCATCTGTCTCGGGCAACCACCATCTCCAGATAAGGAAAAGCACAGGAGGACAAGCGGCGAACCAGAAGAATGCTCTCCAACCATGTGGAGAGTTGTCGGTGATAGCTCTGTTGAAAATGACGGCAACGAGGAATCCAAAAGCGTAACCTTCCTGGAAGATACCAGACAAGATACCTCTGCATGCCACAGGGGCATCATCCAAGGCAGTAGCCAATGAGAAACCGTAGATACCACCCATGGCAATACCGAAAATGGCACGAACACCCAAAAATTGCTGGTAAGTTTTAACGAAACCAGTTCCGATTTGCAATACAACCAAAAGCGACAAGTTAATCATGTAAGGCCATTTTCTTCCGTATTTATCACCCCAGTAACCGAAAATCAAAGCGCCGACGGATCTCAACATAAGAACCAAAGTGATACCCCAGGTGATGTCCTTCACCGAAACGTCAAATGACTTGGCCATGGCTTTTGTGTTAAGCGACACAGCAAAGAAGTCCACAGCGTCCCAAGTCCAGGCGGCAAAGCCCATAAAGAAATAGTTCCAATTTCTGAGCGTCATCAAATGCAATTCACCAAATGGATTCAAGATCTCTCCCCATGTGTATTGGGCTCTTTCTTCCTTAGTCACAAAAAGCGACGACCATCTCGAGCCAAAATAACGTTTGATTGAACGAGAAGTGAACGAGGGAGGTTTGATGACATGTTGGTTGTGAAATTTCACATAGTCCGAATGGACAGTAGAAGTGAGAGAAGCAGCCACCATCTCTGATATTTTATCGTGTTTCTATTAGCTGGTAGTTCCAGAGATAGAAAAGCTAGCAATGAGAATGGAAAACGAGGAAAACCAGCGCAATATTTATAAGCTGAGAATTTGGGCCGGAGTTTTTTAAACAAAATCGAAAAAAGAAAAAAACTTTGGAGTGGGGGAGGGACGCCTGGAGGGCCTCCTGTGCACAAACAGATTTACCCCATATCTAGTGTGCATTTAAGGAGTCTCTTTCCTGCACACAATGATACACTCTGCGTATACATAGTAATTACGGCATGAGGATGAAATAGTCCTGCACAACGTCTTCCCGATATGTACCCCAACATGTTCATAACTGCTTACTGCAGGTGAGACGTTTTTCGCACAAGCCGTAACAACCACTCCGCATTGACTTGTTTTTACCCCCCTGAGGCAAAAAAACACTCATAGTAAAATTCATACCCACCCGGAAGCCAGTGCCCCCACTCAGAAATTGACCCTTAAAATAGTAGGAAAGGGTGGAACAGCAACAGAACCAATGATCTGCAGTCGTTGCCTGCAGATACAATCCCTTAACCCCAACACAATGAAACCTTCGGTTTTTACAATCTAAGAAATGATAGGTCTATCACCTGTATAAAGCACGAATCCCATTTGGCCCCTACTAGAAATGTGGCCTGGAAATAAAGTGCCAAGGCCGAAAATCATGGGTGCCCAGTTTTCAAACTTAAGCCGTTATATGACAAGCGCTTAAACTCAGACGTTATACTTCATGAAAAAAAACGGAAGGAAAAATGAGCATGCGAATCTGAGAGTTAGCCGTTCAAAACGGCTCGTATTCTTTGCAGGGCCACAAGGCTGACGTCTTCATCGAGAAAGTGAGCGGCACTAGTTGTTTGGCCGGGGTAACCACTAGCTGTCAGTTTTTTTTTTCGCAACTGACATACTAACTGCAGGAGTGCACGTACGGCCCGGAGTTGCTTGGGATAGGCATTTCTGCGTCTTATATGCCGGTCACGATTATTAGCGATGGGATGATGCAATATTTTTGAGCCGTAATAGGTCAATGGGCCACAATAGGTGGTGATTAGGGCCGCTCATCTTTGAAATTGAAAGACGAAGAAGAAGAAGAGGAAGAAGGCGAATGGGACGAAAAGGAGGAAGTTTTTTTTTTTGAGGTGTGGGCATCTTCTTTTATCTTTTGTCAAATTGATTTGTGTTCCATACTACCTACTATTCCTTGGTAGTACCCATCCAAAAAAACCACCCAATTTGCTTTCTCTGCTCATTTTTTCCCTTTCCTACCTGACCCGAAGCCCTGACCACAAATTTTTCCTTCCGGCTTCACCCGTCCTACGGCTGTTTCCAAAAGGGCCAATGAAATGAACGGCTCAAGCATCACACTACATCTTGAACTATATCTCCTTGAAAACATCCCCTTTAATTTTACTGATTTTGCCACTTTTTCAATTTTGATTTCATTTCCCATCCCTCCTAAATCATTTCTTATTCGTCTCCTTCGGTGTTAGGCAATACTCTCCGTGGATATCATACCGTTGCATGCATGGGTTATGTGCCCTGCTGCACAAAGTGTCCCGCTCTGTCCCGCAATTCCAGTGCATCTCTTTGTGGGGCAGATTCTCCGGGAATCGAAAGAGGGGCATATCTACTTAACTCAGAGACTCAAGCGATGCAGCTGATTGATAAGAAGATAATGCGAACTGATTGGTTGCCGCGGAATCTTTTGCCGCATGCATTTTCTCGATCCCTGTTTGGGATTCTGTGTGAATAGCATTGGTACCGGGATTCAACGAAAGGAGAGGAGTATGCGAAATTATCTCGGAACAAAATTGTTGTTGGGTCCTAATCGTTCGATGTAGTGGTAAAGAATGTTTGCTTATTTTTCTTGCGCCGCTGATCATGTCATTATTGTAGTTGTAACTATAGGTGTTTTATTCTAGAGAAAAAACGAGCAAAATCAAGAGAAGAAATAACTTTTTTTAAACAAAAAATGCGTCAAGTCATATAATAGCGTCACCGCTAATAACTCAAACCCGTATCTCATCCATCGGTTTTCTAGTTACGTCAAATTCGCTGTATTAAAACTGTATTAATGCACCTTACGTGTCTTGAGGGTTCCCGCTGAATCTCTGCCAGTAGCAGTCGCTCCTCCCAATATCTCCTCGGCCTTTTGATCAAGCTGTTCCTCCTGTTCGCGCTTCTCCTTAGCGGCCCTGTCGCGGTTTGCCTGTGCTTCGTCCTCGGCTTGTTTTTTCGAACTAAGAAACAAGAACAAAAGCACATTCAAAAGACCTACGGAAAAGACAAACGCCACCAAGATCAAGAAGCACGAGCCAAAAAACCTCAACGGATTCAGAAGAATGGCCTCCACGGGATCTTCCTGGAACCGTTTCCAAAACACTGCGGAAATTGCGTATTGATTTTGTGCAAACGCCTTAACTACATTGGCATAAGCGGCCATGACGTTGTCGCTTTCGGACAAGATATCTTCGAACGTGCGAGGAGGGGATAAGGGTTCATGCTTTGGCTTGGGTTTTGTTTTCTCGTAAATTTCCTGCTCCAACTTCAATTTGGGAATGAAAGTGGCATTTCCAATACGCTCAGCGTCTTCAACAGAATGGCCCACGTATATGTTGTTAAACATCGTGTCCGACTGCATCGACCAGAGATCAAAACCGACGGCGGTGATTGGCTGCGAGAGGATCTCAGCGGTGGTCACCGCTGGATTCTTGATGAGTGGTGGTGTCCATTTACCTTTATAGGCTGGGTTTTCAATCGAAGGAGGAACCCATTCGCCAACGTAGTCAGGGTTCACGACCATGGGGGCCTCCCACTTGCCGCAACCGACAGAACAGAGTGGGTTCTTGATAAAAGGCTCGATCCATTCGCCATCTTCTTCGTCGTTCCATTCTGTTGGTTTTTGGGCGTTCTTGTCACGGATGTATCTGGGAATAGACTCATCATCGTTCCAACCCTCAGGTTTTTCAACCGATGGGTCGGGTACCCACATGCTTCCGAACGTGGCGTCGTAGTCTGTGGGCTTTTCCGCACTGTCATCTATTATGTATTCACGCTCATCCCAATCAGCAGGTTTCTCTGCTGCTGGATCCTCAATATAAGCCGGCTCTTCCAACTGTGGGGTCATGATTCCTGTAGTCTTGTACAAATTTCCAGCCTTGGCGACCTGACCGTTGATTCTGATTTCCACGTCTCTGTTTCTACGAATTATCAAAGTGTACAAGTTCGACAAGAGATTCTTCCGGGCAAGCGGCAACTCGGTCATCTCACTCACAACTGTATCCTTGTCTACTGCTTTTTGAAGTGCCACGTCCACCTTGTTGTTCGCGCCGCAGATATCTGGTCCGAATCTTACCTGGAACGGAGTCTCGTCATTGAAGGAAGCGCCATCAATAGCGCCACTTAAAAGCTTAATATATGCGCCAGCACAACTAATTTCCTGTTGGAATTTCACTTCGTATTGGACTACAAGATCGTCGTTGTCGGCAGAAATCGCCTGTGGAAGAACCTTGGACACTGCGGCATAGGTTGCGTCGCTTTTGAGTACGAGCCCTGAATCTCCTTCAAATCCAGGATACTTGTGAGCCTCCTCAACAAGCCATTGGCCTGTATAGGGCGTTCCATCTTTCTTATTGGTGTTGGATATGGTCCATCCCGAATTATCAAGCGGATTTGGGAAAGAATCGAAGAAGGACCCGGCAGAAAGCGAAGAATCGTCAAAAGGGACGAATTGGGCCACACACAGGGCTGCTAACAATAACAAGGTGTGAAAATTGAGCATTTGTGTGGGATTTGGTGGAGGTGGTAGAAGGGTGAGAGAGGAGCTGGATCAGTGTGGAGAATTGAAAATTGGAGAAAGGTATTGGAGAAATGTATTGGAGAGATGAAAAATGAGGGGAGAAAATGTTACTTTGCAATAACGAAGGGAATGAATAATTTTGTTACTATTATAGTTAGAGTGAAATCTATAACTCCCTTTTTGAAGGTACTTCCTTTGGGTTGATCTTTTAGGTTGATCTGTAATATGGAAACAGGAAGTGATAAAGTTAGAACAGATCTAAAGAAGTCGAGGCGGGAAAGGGGCAAAAAATGAACAACATAAATGAAATTAATATATTCTATTAGAATATCAGTTTCGAATGATCGTAATGACTCCCTGATCGTCATTACTGATGCTATAGTACACATTTCCTCTACTTCCATCAAATCTCATCAAGTCTCATCAATTCTCTTCAGTTATCCTCAACCTCCAAAATTGAAAACCGGTTCTGAGGCACATATGATGCACCCGCCGGCTTTTCTTCCTCTTCCTGCTTCTCCTCTTCCCCTTCCTCGCCATCTTTTCCGTCCTTGGATTCGAGCCCTGCTCTAAAGTACCGTATGTACTCGTCTTCCGCCTCCTTTTCCGCCTGTAGCCTTGCCTGTGCCTCTGCGCGTTTCTGTTCTCTGACACTGGCCCGATCTCCACCCTCTTCGGACTCTAGTTCCGAACTACCTCCTAACTTTATCGTCTTGTTGATCTGGTCCCAGCCAGCACGCCTCGTCGTCTGGATAAACTTCGCGCGCTCAATGCTTTGTTGGATCTTTGTTGCCAACACACCCTCGACCTTTGTGCTGCGGTCTGCCTTGTGTTTGAGCGAATTGTTCAATTTCTTGTTTCCCTTCTTGCGTACCTTGTCCTTCTCCAACTTTTTGGCCAAAAGATTCTCATTTTTAATTGTGGTTCTGATGATGGACCGTTTGAGCTCGTCGTTTTCTGCTCTGGGAACTTTTTCAAGCGATTGAACATCTGAATCGGTATTGATTTCTCCTCTACGGGCCGCACGGCTATGCTTCGAGACTGTCAGTTAGTATTTGGCAATTGAAGGGGCAGTTTAGGGCTTTATGGTTTATGGAAACATACCTTTTTTGGCCATAATGATGGAAGTTGGTGGTGATGACGTTTGGAAACGAGATGGATCCGATGCCCATCGCCTATACTAGATATGATCACGTGATTTAGATGAGGAGAAAGTAAAGTTTGCAGCCATGATAACGGGGGTATTTGTAGGCAGATTGAAAGAATGGATTTTTTCAATTAGATAAGAAGATATGGAAGTATCATTTCTAGTATTCTCGTACTGATTTGAGGCTGTTCAGGCAGTTTTATGCTTGAGTATTGTAAATGTACGAAAAGAGAAGATGCCTGACGAATCAGAAGGCCAAAAGCGAAGAAAAAGTAAACGGTTTCTTTTCCCTCCACGGAAATATTTAGTTTTTCTTCACTTATCAATGGAATATTCTTCCTTTAAATGATATTCTTTTGATAACTGGTAATTGCTCACGCGATTGAGGTCACGTGCATTGTATTGGTGGTCACTGTCGCCTCTCCCCCAGATTCCACCTGGACCAAATATCTCCGTAACTTCTTTTTCACATACAATCTTCCCCTCTACGGCGATTTTCTATAACGGTCGTCGTGTCAATCTCGTAAATCCTCGCATATCCTCGTATTTCCTCGTATTTCCTCGTGTAATCCCCTTAGATCCCGTCATTATCTCCCATCATGTATTCCTCGGCCAAATCTCATAATCTCCAGAATTCCCAGTGTTCGTCCCTTTTGTCCACGAGAAGCGCTCCATGTTCCAAATGGTATCTTTGACTTCGTAATTTCATCCAATGAACGAACGTTGGCCGTTTCCCGCGGTGGAATTGATGTTCTCCGAGGAGATATCGATCCCGATACTCGAATCGGGTGGATTTCCTTTTGCAACGACGGAATTCAGGCATTGAGCTCAGATCCGGTCACCCGAAGGGCACTTGTCGAGTTAATTGATCTTTGTACGGACGAACGGGACCTTGAGTTGGTGTACTTTCTTATTCCAAAGCAGACTGGTGGGTTTGTTCTGCTTGTACAACTTCTCACGTCCTCATGCGATGCAAACGTGGTCCAGAATCTGGGAGTTGATCAATTTGAGTGGTTGGTTATGAGCGCTGTTCTTTAAAGCAAGATTGAATTTAGGATTGAACTAGATGGAATGTGGTTTATGGTTTTCGGTAGAGGTAGAGATGAAGATGGTATGGAAGAAAAGCCATTCATTTGAGGAAACTGCAGATCATAGGAGATGTTTTAGGTATCAGTAAAGAAATTGAATCTATTGAACGGACAAAATGATTTTGTATTCATTCTCTCTCCCTTGTGTATTGAAGTTCCTTTTCATTTTCTAAAACTGTCACGTGATCACGGTCTCAATTGATACCTTCTGGTCTTTTTATCCACCATTACGTTACCCTTCACAGAGCGCCAATTCTCGTTCAGCATTATCCAAACGATCCCTAGTTAGCCAAAGTTCCGCTTATGTTTTCCTCTTTAAGAAAGGCGGTTATGCGCACGGGCCTACTGCGCTCAAAAGGGCTTTACTCCCGGCAACTTCTTCAGAACATCCGTTTCCAATCCCAAACAATCAGGAAACGAGCTGCAACTGTAGATAGAGAGTTACCCGATCCACTCAAGCCACAAAAAGAAAACAGACGTTATTTCATTGTGTATGCGATCGGTGTGGCCGTTAGTTGTGCGGTGATTTTCAACTACGAAAAGACGGGATCTCCGATTGTCAACTCGCTCATGTACTGTTTGCGTCGATCCGAGGTGGCCAAGCAAAGTTTGGGCGACAATATCGGTTATGCTCTGGGTTGGCCATGGATCTGGGGTCCTCTCAATACGGTTCAGGGTCGCATTGATATTCAGTATAAAGTTAGGGGCGATAAGCAAGGCGCTACAGTTTTCTTAAAGGCCAATAGGGTTTCTGCTCTTCATCCTTTTGAAGTTGAGCACCTTTATTTAGAGTATGCGGATGGATCTCGGGCTGATCTTCTTCAAGATAAGTCTATTGACTTTGAGTTTTAGGTAGAGGTCCGTTGGAGATGAGGGAAGAAAGAATGATGAATGGAAGTAGTGGCGAATTTGTGAAGGTTACGGTTTTGAGTGAAGAGAAGGGTGGTGTTTGAAGGGTGATTTTCGAAAAACGTTTGAAGAATGTTGGAAGACCGTTGAAGGATGAAAGTAGTATAAGGCCAGGGCTCGTAACAAGCAAAAAATAAATGCTGTACGAGTCCGGCTTCCATGGCTTGTAAATATGTGTTCAGATTTAATGAACAATCAAAACGAATTAGTGACAAAGCGAAAGGAAGAAAATGTAAATGAATGGGAAAGAAACCATTGACAATCCATATGAGTCTCCAAGAGTCACTGACAACCGCTGGTCTGAAAATAAATTAGATGATGTGAATTCTAGTCAATTGACTGAGACATAACGTGACTTTCAGGCTTTGGTATTCTTTTAGTATTCTCTTCAGGAAGGACATGTTAAGAGATTGAATTTATATGAATGAATTGAACGTTTGTTTTCAACCGGTAGTAATTTGGAAACTTTCTGCATCAGCTTTGATGCTGTCATTGATAAAGACTTGTAAATGGACGTTTTTTTGATTGATGTAACTCCATTTAGCAGACTTTACCCTTGAACATCAAATAAAAGAGAAATTCGCCGACTCTCAGACTAATTTTGTCTATCGGTTTGAGCAAAAGGGAGTTTTTTGCCCTCATTCGAAAGGTAGTAATAGAAGGAGTTCTTGTAGAGGGATCTAGCCCTCTCTGACGGTCCTTATCAACTATTTTCAATAGAAGAAAAAACAGTTATAATCACCTCAACATATCAATGCGCTTTGTTTCTGTGCCTTAAACAAGTCATCTTATAGATTCGATATACACGAAATCTTTTCTGGATTTCATTCTATTGAACAAGAGAATTCTTCAAATAACCTTCCTAATTCTGTTTTATAAAATCTTCAAAATAGCTCAAGAACTAAGAGTGTCATTTTCGCCATAATTTGAGTTCTATGTCCCACAGGGTGTATCCGGACTAAAAAGAACCACCCTCTATAATGAAAGAAAAGAAACAGAGATTAAGATGCACTTTCTCAAATTTGCAGAATCTAAAAAACATTACCAAATATAAAAACTCAAGCCTCTCTCCCAATACCTCTTCCTCTTCATTCCATCTTGTACTGGGCTCATAACGACTCCCACCCCAGCACCCAATTTCCCCGAACACCAACTTTTACCAAAAACCCAAAACCTCTAAAACCTTGAGGAAAATCCCTTAAAACACCCAACTCCTCTCCCCAAGTTTCCTCTCTCGTTCCTTGCCCTTATCCATCTTTCTCACGTGACTTTTCCTGGGGTCGCGATGACTCCCACTTTACATTCTTGAGTCCTATCATTCTTACAACTATCCTTTCTCCATCAATTCGTCCCCCTCCTAAAAAGATGGAGAAAGCAATTGTTCTTGGTAAACCTGTCGACACCATCGCCATCACACAATCGCTAGGGCTTCAAACCTTTCGTCGATCTCGTCATCTCTGGTCGAAAGAAGATGATGAACTTCTCCTGAACCGCTTACATCAGCTATACCCGGAGCTCATGGCCACTCCAGATCTCGATGCCAACAAGGTCGATTGGCGTCGTGTTGCCGAAGCTTTTGGCGATTCTCGCAAAGCCAAAGAGTGTCGGCGTCGTTGGGTAGCACTGTTGAACCCAAACCTCCGTCGTGGACGCTGGACCGCAGACGAAGATCAGCTTCTCTTGGATCAATACAACCTCCATGGCCCACTCTGGCAGACCATCGCTCGTAACATCCAGGGCCGTAGTGAACACCAGTGCTCGAAAAGATACCGAGAGATACTAGATCCCGGTGTTAGGGATCGACTTAAGCCCTGGACAGATGAGGAAGACCTCTTATTGGTGCGCATGATCTCCAAACATGGAACGAAGTGGAAAACCATCGCACAGGGCTTGGAACTGCGTCTGTCGCTCACTTGTAGGAACCGCTGGCGGACTCTTACTACAAACATTGCGCGCGGGCGTGCTAAGACGTTACTTTTAGACGCCATTTCGCAGGTGGTTGAGGGAGACAACAAGGACCGGCTTGGTGAGCTTTTGTCATCCTTAAACCAAGGAACTACCGCTGTGGGGTCGGATTCTTCCGGTATATCTCTGTTGGGAGCACCTCGAGGTCCTAATGAGAATAATGGTCAACTAGGTAGGACCTTCCAGTCCTTGAATCATGGCGACTATGCGTCTGGAAACAATTTTGAGCATTTTTCTCTAAAATCTGAGTACGCAGGCGAACTCAATAGAACTCATGAAATTTCCCGAGATAACAGTATTCCGGACGAAAACAACGCGAATGCTGACTACCCAACGTCGCTGTCAATGAGCTTAGACTCTCCTGTTTCCAACGCTGGCTCTGGAAAGTCCACATTGTCGTCGGCGGCGGTGCCAGTTAAAACAGAAGATGAATGGACGTTTAATCTTCTGCAAAAGGGCGACGAAACTGCCACACTACCCAAGGAACTTGCAAGCGTAAAAGGTTCAGTCAACTCTGAGCAGCTCGTGCAGCATTTGGTGCTGTTTGCGGCTCTGCGTGGTGTTGACATCAACGTATATCATCATGTCCATCATCATTACCAGAATAACCAGCTGGGTCTGCCTTACACTGAACAGCGCCTATTATCAAGCATGGGCGCCGACAGTTCTTCTTTATATGGTGGGAATGCGGGCTTTACGCCGCCTCCACCATCGTTTAGTTTTGCCGAATATGAAGCCCAGCGAAAACGACACCAGCACTTCAATTACTTGCCTCCTCTGATGGCAGTGCCTCAACTCACCTCATCGGTAGTATCGGCGCCCACAACGCACCATCATCACCATCACCACCATCACCACCATACCAAAGAGGATAATAGCGGTAAGAGGGCGAGAAACGACGGCCATGAGCATACTTCAACGTTCTCCAAGCCCACCAGGATTCTCAGAGATCATATTGACAACTTTGAAGCAATTTCTGAGCTTGAACGGCCCGTGAAACGTACGAAATCTACCGATCAAAAGGAGGATGCAGACGAAGAAATAGAGTTCTTCGAGTCGCTCCGTAACCTCCGCGGTCCCTCTGTGGAATCAGATACCGTACCCAAAGCGGCTATTGGCACTGCGCCGGTGTCGCAGCACCATCCACTCCACTATACTGGCGGCAGTGGAGCTCTTCCCGAGTCTTTCTTTGACGCAGATGCTGAGGATCTCATAGACAGTTACGGACAGTTCTACCATCTCTATCTGAACGATCCCGTGTTGGAAAAGAGGGCCGAGGAGACTCTGCCTTTCGGAGCCATTCCGTTTAATCCTTCGTAGATAATAGGTAATAAAATGAAAGTGAGAAAAGACCGAGTCTTGCCGAAACGGGAATAAACTTGGATATTTTTGGAGTGAGCAAAATCTTCTATTTTATTTATATTTCTTGAATCTACCAGTAGACAGCTTCAGGTCTCCTGAATGTTGTTTTCTATGATTAGGCCAACCCAAACTTGTATCAAAAAGCCTCCTTAATATCTTCCAAAGATATGGACAAGCCCATACTACCAGTCTTTTTCCTTTTGTATTCTCTCTCTCTCTCTCTTTTCTGCTAAACTTTTGTTCTGTACGTTTTTCTTCCCCAGACTAAATTGTCCCTATATATACTATGCAGAGTGACCCTTAATTAACTGCTGTCTGGCATTTCCACCAACACCACCGCTTTATTTTTTTCTTTTCTTTTCAAAAAAAAGTAATTAGTCAGAGAAACAACATCCACTTAATCGAAAATTACGACAGCAGTGCCATCCCATCCTCCGCCCATTCGTACCATGCTCGGAGGCAGTTGTCTTACTCAGGAGAACCAGATCTACCTAGAAACTCCACCCGATCCGCCACCGAAAACGGTCAGACCAATTTCAAACGGAAACCTCTCAACTGTTACAAAACCAAATTTACCTTATCTGGATCTTTTGCCGGGTAGAAGCCCTGGCCCCAAGAGATTGCCGCCGGACGGTTCACTCTATGAGACCACAATCCAGATACCAATTGATACGGCTAAACAGGCCCGTGCTAGCCGTTCGGCGCTCGTAGACATCGTAAAAAACGAGTTTGATGCCCTTCAATGTGATACGCTGCTTTCGCCGAAACATGTGTTTGATCTTGTGGAATACTGTATTTTGCTTCTAGAAAAGGCAATGCTGGAGCAGAGTTCTGCCAAATGCTTGCGCATATACATCCGTGCTTACCTCATCCTCAATTATACCATCAACTCGTTTATTATGTTTCATTATAACGGGTTTCTGCCGTTTCTTCAGCAGTCAAAGAAGGACTTCTTCATATACTTGAACCTATACAACTTTCTTCAATCCAAGGAGCTCTTTACAGCCTCCAAACTTGGTGTGGACCCGGCTCTTGTGCGTGAGCGGGCAATTTTCTATTTAGAATCGGAGAATAAGCTCATGTATAACCTTTCAGATCTCTCGAAGTGGCTCGATACCTACGTGGACTATTTGCAGAAGTTAGAGGAGTCCGGCGGTAATAACGTAGATTTCAGCTCTAATCAAACCCAGGAAGTTGCATGGGAAAGTAGCGATGATAGCGATGATTATTTCCATAGTCCATCGTTGCCACCAAATAAGAACAACACTGGACTGGATGCCGACAGCCTTTTCGACGAAGTCAGTGACTTTGGCACCCGGTTCCCTGAGGTTTCTCTGAAGTTAAGTGGATCAAAAAAGAACTCTGGTTTAGAAAAGGACCCCAAGAACCCCGCTGGAGGTCAAACACCTTATCCTGTCAATTCCCAGGTATTTGAGGAAGCTTTAGCGACGCTGGACCCGCTAAAAAATGGTTCCACCTCACTTTCTACATCCACATCGAGTTCGGGCTTCCGAACAGCGCTGGTGGAAGTTGATAACATGGATTCATCAACACGAGGGCTTTCTTCAAGACTAACAATTGAGCCACCAATGGCAAATGGCCACATGGGGCTTCAAAGACAACAATTGTATACCTCTAGGGCTGGTAATAGTCGGAAATTGGACCCCCCAACGCTCACCTCGTTGCCCGGGCAATCGCTTTCCAGACCTCATACAATAGCTGATGGGACTCTTGGAAAGAATTACAATGTCCAAGTGAACAGTTGGCCGGACCAATCTGCTCGCTCTCAAATGACTGAGCAACAGCGCCAACAATTTCAAGAACAACAAAAATACGATTTCATACAACAGCAGCGTCAACAGCAACAGCGACCGCAACAACAGCTTCATTATCCGAGCCAAAAACAATTCCCCGGTAATTATCAATATCAGACGCCTCTGTATGCGGGCCCATTTTCAAATCGTTCAAGTACAGTGCAAAGCTACGAGAATTACCAACCGCACGACGTGGTCCCCGTTATGCAAAACGGATATTTTTCTAACATGCTGCCTTTACATGGTGGAAATGGTTACTACCAGCACAATCAAATGCCCATCTATGAAACAAACTATCCGTCGCAGCAAGTCTACCATCGTAGTATGCGTGAAAGTATTTATAATGCGTGTGGACTCAAGAACTACGGGTCTACGTGTTACATAAACCTGACAGTACAAGTTTTGGCGGGTATATCCGATTTTCTCCGTATTTTAGCAATCTGCTCTAAGTCAGCACGGGGTGACTCGCTTACCGGCGCTATGCTGACGCTTCTCGCGCTATTCAGGTCGCAAAGTGGCATGAGGATCGGCCCTTCTTCATTTATTCAAGTCGTAAAGAATATGAAGCCAGACTTTCAAATCCCCAGCGAGCAGCAAGATGCGCAGGAACTTCTTATCTTTTTCTTGGATAAGCTTCACGAAGAAAACTGTCACCATCCTATTAAAGAGGAAGTAGACTACCTTAAAACATGGAAGATTACCGTTCGTGAGCTGGATAGAGAAGAATATTTGAAATGGTACAAGGCGCTTGTTGAGAAGGAGAAGCGCTCTCCGATAAACGATATGTTTCAAGGCCACGTCCAAAATAAATTGAAGTGTAACCAATGTGGACACCAGTCTGTTCGTTACGATTCCTTTACCATCCTTTCATTGCCTATCCCACACACATCCATGCGTGAAGTCGACTTGACTGATTGTTTACGGTACTACTCTCTGGAAGAGGTTTTAAGCGGCGAAAACGCTTGGGATTGTCCGAAATGTAATAAGAAAGAACCCTCAAAAGAACCTGCGCAACCAAAGGAGAACCCAATGGATGTGGTTTTTGTGCAAAAACGTGCCATTTTTCGTTTCAGCAAACGTAGTAAATCACCATCGAAAAAGTCAAAAAGTGAGCGTACAGCTGCTGATGTATCAAAAGTCCCCACTCTGCCTAAGATCTCGATCAAGCTGCTTTCGTTTATCAAATTGCCGCCTGTACTTTTCATCCAGTTATCTCGATTTTCAATGATAGGTGAAACCGACAAGCTTAACACAGAGATCGTATTTCCGCTCCAGCTTCCATTCCAGAATGGATCTCATTCCATTATGTACAATCTCGTCGGGTGTATTAACCATTTTGGAACGCTCAAAAGCGGACATTACACGGCACATGTAAATAAGGCACTTTGCGACCCGCAACAATTCCCGAATGGCGCCACAAATCCTGTTTGGTACAACTTTGACGATGAAAGAGTCAGGCCAATCCAGCTTCATGTCTGTGGAAACGGTAGGTCCTTTTGTCTGAAGGATGTGTATGTCTTGTGCTACCAAAGAAACTAGTTAGATTCAAAGAGGATAAAAGGATTTCAATCGTAGAAGGCACTGAAAGGAGTGTGTTAATTGTAATAAAAGTTAGGGAAGTTGGATCGGGAGTTGGAATTAAAGTAGGTGTTAAAAGTAGATGTAACAAGGGTGGTCGAGCCGATAGGAATTTGGATATAGGAACACAAAATCACAGAGACTAAGATCAAACAATTCATTAATTTTTCCTTGCATTGGTCATATTTTTTGTGCAAATCTATTTAGAGACCATAAAATCAGAAGAGTAGATCTAGCAGAGGACCGACTTACAATACGAATTTTAGAACTAGTCACAAATTTTCCTTTCAAAATCCATCTTCCTCTTTATTCAATGTCGCTATCGTTTTCAAACACCGCTGGCGCACTTGTCCTTTTCGTCTTAAGACCCTTCAACGATAATGCCACCGGGGCACTTTTGCGCTGAATCTGTTCCTCTTTCTCTCCCTCTTTTCCTCCTTCTTTCCCTCCCGCTTTCTCCTCAATTTCCTTCTCCTCCATTAGTCGCCGTCCAGCCTCAATCTGGGCATTAATAAACTTCATCAGTGTTTGATCGTCCGTCTTTGCTGCCACCGTATTAGATACAACGTACGAATCATCAATATACTGAATCACCAAATTAAACTCTTCCAAATCGGCATTTGTATCCACGCGCACCTTCCCCAGTTGACCCAAGTGCTTAACAAACGCCGTTAACGACGACCAGCGCGTGGCGTTCATGTGCACATGATTCTTGTCATACAAAATGTACTCCTGGTAAATCTTGTTGGCGTCGACCTTCTTGGTGCCGTGGTTTGTCTTTAAAAGTCGAAGAAACTCCCTCTCGAACTCCCTCAGAAACTCATTCACAACTCCAGCACCCTTGCCGTCTTTGCTCAAGTCACCAATACGGCCCATATGCGACGGTGACCCCAAATGACTCTTGAATCCGTTGGCATCTCGGCATTGCTTGCGGCAAATTTGACAATAGTACTTGAGTTTCTGAAGCCCTGCAGCTTTTAATACTTTGGCTTGTGCCTTGGCTGATCCTGGATCACGTGGCATCTTCAATAAGCAGTATTTTCAGTAAAATAGCCGTTGATTTGAATTGGAAGTTACTTTCTTTCGTTTCTTTTGTAGTAGTACTATATCTCAAGATTGTTGGAGGTAAGGATAGTTGATTGTTTTGGCATGCATATAGAACTCGCGATGATCATCTCCTCTGGCCATGGTAAATCTGGGGAAATCGGATTATCCAAATAAAGTCTAATCTCTTTTAAGCAATTGACAATCGACTTTCCTGATTCAGTAATATTCTGTTCCTTTCATTATGCTTGTCCTGCAGAAGGGCCGTTTTCTTCAGGCTCGACCTGCCATTTTCAGCCGCCTTCACTTATCCAATACAATCGTTCGATTTCAGTCGACTCCACTGATCAAGAGCTACAGCGCCTGGAAATCTCCCATTTCATTCTTCTGGGCTACACGTATCCCAACCATTGCCAAGGCATTCTCTGGTTGTCTTGCAGCTGCTTTAAGTCTTACTCACATTCATCCAGATATACTCATCACTGTAACACCGCCATTGGCTGGAGCAGGATACTTTTTGTGGCGAAAGATTGAACGGCTGAGATTTAATGATGCGGTTGCGTTGGCTACGCGCAACACTACCGAAAACGGCAAGATCTCCGTTCCCGTATACGATGAAAGCGATCTCGATCTTGCATTAAAGGGTATAGACTCCGAGTACGGCTACTTTCTCAGCGTAGTGCTTCCAAAAGTGGAACGCCAACTCGTTGATTTTGTGATTGAGCATCATGACGACACCATGGCTCTTCAATCGATGATTGACGAGAATGGACAAGTGAACGTGTGTCTTGGTACAACGCCAGAGACATTTGTCACACTGAAGGCCGAAAATCCGCTGGAAAACGGCGAGGAGAATCTACGAACTACAGTTAGTGATGTGAGCTTTTCTAAATTTATTGTGTTTTCGATACCGCTTTACGATACAAAGGATCCACTTACACGGAACCGACTAGGCGTCCTTCAAGTATCAATGCTCGAGTGCGAAAGCGACATTGACGACAAATGCAACATATTTAACATGGGTGTAAGGCTCTGGCCATATACATTCCGCCCCACCGCTATTGTGATCACCTAAAAACGGCGGCCAAAAAAGTTACGGTTGAAATCCAGGAATGCTCCCCATTGGTGGCAATTCGACGACTCCTGGATCGTAACCAAGTCTGGAATCCACAGTTGAATATCCAAAATACGTTTTTTTGTATTTGGATGCGTCGAGAAGAAATCCAGAAGCATCAGTGTTTGGACGACAAAACGACCCAGTTGCATGTGATCCTCAAACAGCTGCATTCGGCCCCAGAAATTTACAGCTTCTCTGAAATTGTAACACAGTCTTGCCATGAGTTCTAGCCCAATTCTGTCAGCCTCTGACTCCATTTCCCTTGAGGCAGGCAACTGTGAAAACGATGCGACCAAGAGATCACCAATGCCTGAGATCCCCGTCAGCGCATAGATGAGCGTCGAAAGCAAGATGTATATTGGCTGTTTGCTCAATTGCTCCAGCGAATGGTGTGCCAATTGGTGCGAAAGTTCGTGTGCCAATACTGTGGCAAGGCCATCTTCGTTTTGGCAGATGGGTAATATCGACGAAAAGATGAAGATCTTTCCGTTAGGTAAGATGAATGCATTGGGCGGCTCGCGGGTTGCGTCGGGTGCATTGATTATGTGGATCGCCCAATCCAACGACTTGAGATGTTCGACCTGATGTGGGTCAGCGGTGCCGTCAATGGCACTGGCCAAAAGCCGATTCATGATGCGTGAGATTTGCGCGTAATGTGGATCGTTTTGCGGCACGATTCGCAGCTGGAACTGCGATAAGAGTTGAGCATATGAATAGTCACCTATCTTTCGTTCTAGCCAGTAAGGAATCCAGATGAAACGCCGTCTTCCGGTAAATGGAGCCGAGTCAAGATTGTAGACGTAGAACACAATTGCTCCAGCAGCAGTGTAGGCCACGTATCTTTTGGTGAGAAGGTGGCGAAGGTTGAGAGGAGGCTTGCTTGACTTGAAATGGTTGTAGGTGGAATATGGGCGATGAGAGAAAGAACGAGGGAGAGAGAAAAAAGGGCGAGACGGGCTTCTTATATACTGTCGGCTTGGGGCTCGTAACCCGTTGCCAAGAATATTTGTGAATAAAGATGTTCGAGAGAACATGATTAGATGAGGTCTAAACTTCTTAAAATGTGGAGCTGAAGGCGATAAGGGATGTGGAGGGAGACACGAATTACAGTGGAGAAAGATAAAATACCATCCAAAAACAAACAAGAAGTTGAAATTTATAAAATGAAATTTCCGATTTTAGAATTCAAATGAAGATTATAAATTTAGTAAGTTCTTTATTTCAATCAATACTTTTCAATAAGTTGTACTTTTCTTTACCTCTATATCTATCTTTTATGTCATTGTTCATGCAAATATTCTCAAACAAAACCCCCCACTAGCTCCCCATCGTAACAGATTCTTCCTCTGTCAACTCTTGGCTTTCTGTGTCAAGGGAATGCAACTCGAAAGTGTCTCTATTTCCAGAAACTCTCCCTAGTGCTGGGGGTTTCAGGAACAGCGGCGCCGGCAGCGACTGCTTGGACAGTTCAAGGTATGCAGAGCGACAGAGCTCGGCTAAAGAATGGAAGCTCGCGCTTTGCAGTGCCGGACTAGCACATTGAAGTTTCAGGAAGAAGATCGGATTATGAAGTTGAACCATCAATGCTTCGCGAGACTTGCTCAAGGCAGATTCGTCGATCGAAACAGGCGAAGAACCCGGCTTATCTGCTAGTTGTGTATTGGATCCTTCCGCAGTAGCTTTACGTGGCGGTGTTAGCGACAGATCCGTGACTGGCATCACTGGGATGAATGTATCATAAAAGTCGTACGCAGACGCAGACTTATTCAAACTACGACACGAAGGCGTGGGTGAGAATTGTGCTACAAATGCCTTTTTCAAATATGCTTTGGGCGGCAGCGTATCGGTGCCCACCACCGTAGATTCGTTGGATGTGTCTTCGTCGGCTACATCCTTTGCAGGCATCTGTCGATGTAGTTCTTCCTCAAAATCCACATACAGCTGAGTATCTTGAAGCTCGGCATCAATGTCTTGACGACTGGCATCTTCTTGTTTTAAAAGTTTTCGTCTTCTAATAAGAAAGTAGATGTAGCCTCCTGCAACTATAACGGGGACACCCACAGAGAGCGAAACGATCAAAGGAGTGGCAGACATTTAATTTGCTTAAACGAAGCTATTCTGTTGAAATGATTCTAGATAGGTGATGATGTGGATGAGGTCTTGTTCGCTTTTACAATATGGCCCCACAAGCGAATTTGCCGTATGAATGGCGGTTGAATATATATAGTGGAATGTATAGTGGAATTGTTCTTGTGACACGGTCCAACTATTTGAAAGAAAAAAAAGAAGAATCAAATAGTCTCAAACTTTAAAGGGCCTGGATGGGTTGCTTGATGTTCCAGCCAGCTGGAAAAGATTAGGGCGAAATACCGATGAGGATGGAGGGAAAATCAGATTGTATTTATATCTGTAGGTGGTTATGAGCCCTATGACGTATTGTGCACGACCTAAGGGATGTAAAGGGTTCTTTTAGTTCGAAAGAGTGACAATAAAAATCACAAGTAGTTCTTGGTTGGATGTGTGGAGGGAGGAGGACCAAGTGGTGCATAAAGAATAAGATGCTAGGTATGTGCAGGTGCTGGATTGTAATTCAAGATTAGGATAAGTTCCGAGAGAGGAAAGAAAATTTTACCAATTTAGATAATTGAGGTGACGAAACATTTTGGTTTTGGATTGGGGATGTTGTATTTGGATGTGCGTATGGTCAATTGTGGCTAGATGAAAAGAAAGGATTTTGGTGGTAATTCGAAAACGAAGAAGGTTACGTTTCTTTTTTTGGGAGAGTAGAAACTGAATTTTGACCTCAGATGAATGCTTTGAAGGAAGTTGTTATTTTTTTGGCCCGAAGTCTTGAATGGAGAAATAAGATGAAAGGAGAGGTCATTCTTTGCCTACCGAAGGTATGAACGAGATAAGATAATGGCATTTTCTATTGAGATATTTAAAATTCACTTATGTCTTCAAAATGTAGATTGTCTGGTCCTAAGATGTTGTGTAAGATCTTTTGGTTGAAACTTAATAGCAACACATCTTACATTTGGGAGTATGAAGAAGAGATACGTTTAGTTGGTAAATACAGCAATTGAGTTTGTTTTTTTTTTCTTTCACTCTCGGTGCACAGAGCTGGAAGTGAGACCTCGAGAATTGTTGGATGCACATTTTCAAGGGTTGACTTCGTTGTTCAATGTGAAATGTACTTGAAAAAATTGTTATATTTCGTTTTAAAAGCCATATTCGTGGGAAATTTTCCGGGACATGAAGAAGCTGACGTATTAGCAGGGCGAACCTATGACCCGGAAGTTTCAAGAGGACAAAAGAGCAGCAAGAATTCGAAATCAGAACTCAATTCGAAGTTCAGAGCTTGTGAAGTCGCTCGAAATAACAAAATATTATTTTTCAAGAAACTAAGGTATTTGCTCCTCAGCTATTCTCTACTACGGAATAATCATCTTGTTATTAGGTAAAGCATCTGTTAAAAAATAAGACAGGCAGCTCTCGACCTCCTTTTACAGTAAAACTAAATAGAAGCAATACATCATTTCAAATTGGCTCTATGAATTAAGTTACAAGTGGCAGTTGAAACATACTAGAGCCTTGCAAGATTGGTATTCCTCATAGAGGCTTTCCCTTTTCAGTTCAAAGATAGAATCACATTAATAGAGCTGCAGAAGAAATCAAGTGGCTTAAGTACCTCTTTAAATGGAATTGATTGCCCTGAAAGCATGAGTGTAAATTCTTATCACCCCATTTGTAACCCAAGCAAGGGAAGATAATTCGCAATTGAAGTCAAAAATTTAACTCTGAAAAAGAAAGGCATTAATTGATGTGATTCATCATAAATTATCACATCAATGCACATGTCAGCATCCATTCATCAAGGACGTCTGAGAATCGGAAAAACATAACAAAAAGTAACAGTCATGGTAGTGTTAATAAATCTATTAGACAAATAAGTACGGCCGTATTTAAAAAATTGCGAATTGGACGCTCCTTTAGCTTCTTTGAATAATTCAGCAACAGTCGTCAGAGTTTGATCAATAAATACTCAACTTAAGTAAATAGCTGACATCTAAAGTGTCTATCAAATCGTCTATCAAACCGTTCTGTTGTGGCAAAAACAGCGCCATTTTCAAAGTTCTCACATCTCTTCTGGCGCATGTTTAATCCACCTTCAAATTGTGCTACGTCATATGAGGAAGAACATAAATAAATTGCTCGTTCCTATTAAGATCATCTTTTTCTTCAATTCAAATTTAACTTTAATTCTAAATTGATTCATTTCCTTATAATTGTTCCTACAGCTACTGCTCCTGCTTCTTCTTCTCCCTGATCTGCTTGTTGTTAATCAACCGAAGAAGATTCCGCAAAAGCATCGAGATGGTCACCTTTCCAATCGATGGCACGTATAATCCAGCCTTTTGTTTGATCGAGTCATCAAAGTTCTTGGCACTAGAGAAGTTAATGACCGTGGCGCCATTGCTAACAAGATCTGTAGGAAACTTATAGTTTTCCGAGGGAACACCAGTGATTATCACGTCACACTGAGGAGCCACCTTCTCGAGCGAATATTCGTTCGAATCCAAGTCCGTAGCCTTGTGTCTTTGCATCAGCAAGTCGTCACCACGTGTGAACTTCTGGATGTTGTTAATATCGAGCGAGTATACCGTGGCGCCGTCGTTAGCAAGAAGCGCAGCCAATGGCCGACCCACAATCTCCGACCGGTTCACAACCAACACCTTCTTACCATACAACCGGTTACCGTAGTGCAAATGCTTGTTGTACACGCCCAAATATTCCAAGATCTTGACCATGGCCAATGGCGTACAGGGTAAAATCGACTTCTGCTCGTTTGTAGGAGAATCCAAGAAGCGAACATTGTGATACAAGTTATGGTAATACATGAAATTCAAGCCTTCCACATCCTTCTCCGGCGATATGAGCTGTTGGAGATACTGATCTTGGTTGTCGGCAAACACTGGAAAATACACCATGATACCATGCACCTTGTCGTCGTTGTTAGCGGATATGATCAGGGCCTCTAACTCGAACTTATCCACTTCCTTGAGCTCATACTCAAACCCCAACGACTCGCATGTCTTGCCTGTCCAACTCGCATACGTTTTTGAGGCTGGATCTGTGTTTCCGAGAAAACCCACCACCTTTGGTTTGAACGGTAACTTGGCCACCTCGGATGTGATTTCATCCACATACTGTTTGGCGATGGTCGATGCCAAAATGGTTCTTCCCGCAGGTTGTGACATGTAATTACGAGAAAAGCTGATCCGTGGAAGATTGAGACGTACAGTTGCAAACCGCACTAGGGGTTGAAATGGGAGCCTTATTGTGTTAAGATGAATTAAGTAATGCGTGCTGCTTTACGTAGGAGCGCGCAATTACTCGAATAGGTAGTTAGGAGGACGAAGAGGTGTAGATAGAGACGTTTGTTTGTATTGACTCCAGTCTTTGTCTTGATGTCAATTGGTGTGGCTTTGAGTCTCCTGGTTCTTGATGATCATCGCAATTATGGATTGTATATAATACGTAATTTAGGGAGTCTATGCAGTGCTAATTAGCATGGGTGAAAGGGATCAGATAGGGAAAAGTTTGGATGCTTTCAAATTGTGTGAGAGCAAAAGATATTTAGGGAATGAATTTTGAAATTTCTTTTGTTTTCAGAGAAATGAAGAGCCGGATGTAACGAAGGGCTACGCTAAACTGGGTATTCTAATAAGTCAAAAGTCAAAAACGGCCCTACTAATTTCCTAAACCCCTACGTAAAATAACAACATTCGAACTTTTCTATTATTGGAAGTAAGTAATAACCGTTTTTGCGTTGCTCATGGCTCTGTTGTACTCAATTAGCTACAATGCCTTCTCAAAACAATTTACTGTTGTTGATTGTCATGCGATGTGCTTTAGCAGGCATGAATCAGGATCAAACAAACTTAAACTACGGAAAGCTTATTCGGGCCTGCCCAGATCCATTGGTAAAAATGAAGTGGACTCCTTCCACAATAAACAATAGCTTAAGGAAACACATCAACATCATCAAGAACATTACAGTATCACTCAATAACTTTCCCCTTTTTCTGTCTCCATTGTTGCTACCTGAGGTGAGCGCCGGCATTCACATAGAGACTCTGCCAAACAAACGCCTCGCTGAGCATTACCTCTATATCATTTTCTGTCCAGTTGGCCGTGGGTGGATTCTGCAAAAATAACAAGATATCCTGGAAATCTTTTTCCTTAAGTTCGCCGCTGAATTTTATCAAAAACGCAGCACAGACATACACATGGAAAAGATTGAATCCTAAGGGAGTCTCGCTAAGATACGTATCCCACATGCGAATGATGAGCTGCACGGAAACCTCGCGCATGAGGAGACAGTTCATCCATCGGAACAGGAACTGAATAAACTCAACGCCCTCGGCTTCAAAATGCAGAAGAAGCTCGGAGTCTATCTTCAGAATCAAGTTGCGGAGGTCGCTTACTTGTCGGAGAATCCCCGGCTGCTCATGAATGTAATTGTCAGTTATATTTTCTAAAAGTCGTGAAAGACACCAGTAGGTGTCTGCCTCAATGACCGCCGTAACCCGTTCTGACAAAAGCGCAGGATCGAAAGTCTCGGCGGTATAGCTTTGAAGCTTCGGGTCTGAAAGGAGGGCCTGCTCCTTTTCGTCTGCTTGAGCCAGGTCGCTGTTTTCGTCAAGAAGCCCTGGAATAAAGAGCGCTGACATGTCTTCCCCTGTTCCAGCCAAAAACGACGACTTGCGTTGTAGTTGCCATAAGTAGTTTCCTAGAAATATCTGGTAAAATGGCGTACAGAGATCGTTGATTCCTTGTACATAACCGCTAGCGGGGTGTCTGACAGCCCACAAGTATAAAATTTTTTTTAACGACTGTTGCGTGGCTGAGAGTGAGTAGAGGGGCATTGATGGATTTGTTCGCTTGACGTCGATTTTAATCTGGTGGTAAAGCACTTTATCCTTGTTCACTGAATTATCTTTGTTGCTGGAATCTCTAGGACCAGGCACAGATGCTGAGGAAGGGTTTGCAGAGCTTACTATCACACTATCGTCTTTGAACAGGATTTGCGTACTTACGTTCTTAAGGCCCTCGACGTATTCGCTTCTTTTCCGCTTAAGAATGGCCGCCTGGCGTGTTTTGTTCGCAGGTGAGTACCCAAGGAGTAACAGCCACACCGAAGCCCGCAATTCGGCGGGAATCCCCTTCCACGAAAGCTCACGGAGCTCGCGAAGGTTGATAGTGCCGTCGTTGTTAAGAAGAACCTTATGGAATTTCGAAAGCTTTCCTTGTTTCTGACTCATAATCTGTAACTCTTGCTCGGCCTTCTGGACAGCCGGCTCCACCAGCGGTCTCCCATTTTCTTGCATGGAGTTCTTTTTATCATTTTTGGGTCTCAGGGACAAATCAAATCCAATTAAGTCTGGATGAAACATGTCTATTAGGTCTGGGGATGGTTGCAGTTGTTCAGGGCTTTCGATCGCCGGTATTTGATCGAAATCGTCAATTTGTGCGTCCCAGTCATCATCTAGGTCGGCATATCCTGCTTTTAGAGATACTGAGGGACGCAATGTTGCTTCCAAAGCGCTCATAGAGCTTGATGCATGACGAAAAAGAGGTGACCCCAGACGAGAAGCCATATGAGACCCGGGCTTGTTCGACCCAATTGATCCGTTGGAACCAGTATCGCCGCCATCGAAACCGCCACTGTTGGTGGTCTCACGCGGCTTGTTGTAGGCATAGGGATAGAACTGTTGCAGCGCCAGTCGGCGACCCTTATCTCCGGCCTTTGGAAGAGCCATGCCACCCGTATCCGGAGATTTGTATCCGTAGGTCAATTCCCCGTAGATTGAGGAGTTAATGTTGCGCGACTTTTCCTCTGCACTGTCCAGTTTGTTGTTGCTCAGCAGGGGACCTGTAAGAGATAAGTTCTTTAGAAACGACAGCAAATTTTTCCCACGACCACCTTTTTCTCCAAAGACAAACTCATTGTGTCCATTGTTGGATACCTGCGACATCTCTGTCTTTCGTTTCGGGGCCATTGTCGGGAAAGGACAGGTGGTGAAACAGTAGACGTCAATTGTGCAAAAGCGAGAAAGGCTTGCGAGAGATAATGGAGTTTTAGATTTCTCCTTGGGTGCACAAAGTTTGATATCTACAGGGTTGCTATATATTTGTGTAAGTTGTTCTGGTTGTTCTAATGTATTTGTTAGTTCTCGTATATAGTGAAAGCAGAAACTGTGGAGGTGAAATAATGTGAGTTGGTTAAGAAACAGAGACAGGGCAGAAAGATGAAACGTGGCATTATTGGAGAAATGAAATTTTTGGCATGATAAATTGGACTTGAAATTTCGTCACAGTTTTTGGCAGTTGGATCTTTGATTTGTGTATGCCTTAGTTTTGTTAGTGAGAATGGGAAGAGTTTATTTAGGATGGATTCAATATATGACTTTTCAGAACGAATTGGTTTAGAATAAAAATTTTCGGGCTTGTATGAATTGCTTGGACGCTAGTGATTTCCTAAGGTAGGTTTTAGCTGGGAATGTGCCTTGAGAAAGATAAAATTTCAATCCAAGACGGCGCTGGCCCTTTTGAAAATAATTTTGATACAAAATTAGATTCTTGATGACCGCACAGAATCAATCATTTATTTGCATTGAATTCCTGCTTCTGAAGCGTTTGGTTAAGGAAGAATTGAGCTTTTCAAACATAAGGATTTAAATTGGAACTTTCGATTCAGAAAGTGAAAAAGCAAACTTGGAAGTAGGCGATGTTCTCCGTCTGACTATTTAAAAGACTTAGTCAGTCAGATTTTTCGGTGTATCATTATAAGAGGTTTCAATTTGTACTTTTATTAGTCGCTTACTTTAAAGCGGATCTTCACATCTCTATTTAAGAATTCCTTCATCTCCGAATTCATTCTATCTTCCTCTTCTTCAAAACCTTGTCGTCTACCACTTCAAGCTTATCCCAAAACTCCTTTTCGTCCTTAGCTTCTTCGGAAACAGCCTCTGAGTCCTCATCCTCATCATCCTCATCGTCCATAATCTCAAGAGAAGATATCTGGGTTCCCAAATATACCTTTGTTAGTAATTTCCGAGTGGAGATATCAAAAACTCTGAGATATCGATCAAGGCCGCCAAATGCCACTATATTCGATCCCAAAGATACATCCACGCCTCGAATTGCACCGGTGTTACCGCCCTCAGAAAACTTGCCCAACAACTTCAAGCTAGGCTTATAAAAAGTGCCAGCCGAAGCGGATACAATTTTTTGTGCCTTAGCATCAACTTCTACAAGGGATAGACGCAGCACAAAAGTATGTTGATCCGAAACAATAATCTGGTCTTGAGTCTCGTTCGCAAACACCATTGTAAGAATTGGCTTATCGCATACTTTGTACGATCCAACTGGTTCTTTGTCTTCAATAGTGTCATACTTACGGATATGGCCGGTTCTAGTTGCCGTCACTAGACGGAACCCTTTCTTAGGGGCTTCTTTTTGGAATAGAATCCGAGATATATAGATTGGACATTCGATACCCAAATGATCGGGTTCTACGTTTTCGGCTTCAAAAAGGACTTTTGGTTTCCAGCTCTTTGTGCTAGTAAAGTCGCTCTCCTTGAACTTTTTGTTGGCGCCGAACAACCTGATGACACTAAGGTCACAATTACGGCCCCCAAGCGCAAATACTCCGGGACTATAAGGGTTTTGGACGAATGAGCAGAGAGTTGTGGGGCCCTTATCTATTTTCTCCCACGAGCGGACGTATTGTTTCGGGTTCTTAGGGGGTTCTTCCTTGGGTTCGGTATCACAGATCTTGATGGAGAGAGGATCCGTCAGAAAAGAGTCGTCTTTGAAATGAATGACGAAGAGAATTCCAGATTCAAATGCCACCATTATGAACGCATGCTCTTCAAATGTAAGGAGACTGACAGGCATATCTGAGGAGTCTACTGGAAGCAGGTATGTGTGTAATAGCGTACATTCCGTGGATTCACTGGCAAGATCGTAAATTGATACAAAGCCACCAAGGCGACTGGCAATGAGCCAATTGGGGCCGTATTGTTTGAATTCCACCACCCGATTCCGGACATTTGTTTGGTCACCCAGTTGCAAAAAGTTCTGGACAAGTTTCGGCTGTTTGCCATCTTTTTTCGAGGTGTCGACCCCACGCGACGCGTAGATCTCCTTGATATTTCCTATTTCGTCTGCGGACACGAGGAACCTCATTTCAGGATTTGTGGTTGGTGTTATGCGATGAGTTGAGATGAGATGAGATGAGATGAGATTCTGGGGTAGATGAGATGAGATGAGGTGAAGGCGATTTCGAAATGATTGAGTGAGATAAGATATTTGGAGAGGAGGGGGATTGGAATGCTTTATTTGTGAAATTTTTGTTTTGGAGGAAAGGGGGTGAGGTGAGTGGTGATTTTGTTGGTTCGGATGATTAGAATTGGGAGAAGTTACGGCAAGATTGAAAGAATTGGAAGAAGCGATTTCTATGAGATGTAATTCAATTGAGAAGTTGAAAATGTGAAATCCTGGAAATTGATTCGAAAGCTTTTGAAATCATGAAAAGCAATCTTTGAGGTAATTGAGATGCAATTAGAATGGCAGATAACGAAGTTGGAGCAGCTATTCAGTAGCACATTCCCATTCAAGAGACTAAAAAAGGAGCATTTTATGGCACAAACTGCAAAATAATCTGATAAATTGCTTTAGAATCCACCCACATCTTTCCCCGTCTGTATCCTCCAAGACCAACCAAGACTCTAAGAAACCACACAAGAACCAGCAACAGCAACTCAATCCTTATAAATAAAAATAATAATAAAGACAGTAATAAATCTACCCCCTTCGAAATTTTCCCCTCCAATTCTTCACCTTCTCATTTCCAATCCTTCACTTTCTCATTTCCTATCCTTCCTCACTTTTATCCTCCTGCAATCAAATTTTCCACATCCAACACTCTACTTCTAGCCATGTCAAGTGTCATCGGAATCACCTTCGGAAACACCTCATCGTCTATTGCAGTAGCCTCCCAAGATGGGAAGGTTGACGTCATTGCAAACCCAGATGGTGACAGAGCCATTCCTTCCGTTTTGTCGTACATCGGAATCGATGAGTACCACGGGGCCCAAGCAGTGGCCCAGTTGGTAAGAAACGCCTCCAACACCATCATCAACTTCCGTGATTTCATTGGAAAGAAGTTCGATGAAGTTGACGTCTCTGTCGCTTCGCGTGGTGCGCAACCAGTCAAGACCGCTGATGGTGGCATCGGTTACAACATCACCAGAGAAGATGACCGTGTGGAGCTCGTAACCGTCGATGAAGCTGCCACCAGACACTTCAAACAATTGAAGAGTGCCGCTGAGGACTATTTGGGCCAAAAGGTCGAAAGCGCCGTGTTGACAGTACCTACTAACTTCTCCGAGCACCAGAGAGACGTCTTGGTGCAAATCGCCTCTGCTGCCGGTTTCCAAGTGTTGCAGTTGATCAACGAACCATCCTCTGCTTTGTTGGCACACTTGACTGCAGCTTCCATCGCCTCGGGTGAGGATGAGCTCTTGAAGGACCAGCTTTACGTTGTGGCTGACTTTGGAGGTATCAGATCCGACGCTGCTGTAATCTCTGTACGTGGAGGTATCTTCACGATCTTGGCCACTGCACACGAAACGCTGTTGGGTGGTGACCAATTGGACGATGCCATTTCGGAGCATTTCGCCAAGGAGTTTGAGAAGAAGTTCAAGGCCAACCCTAGAAACAATGCTCGCTCGTTGGCCAAGTTGAAAGCCGAGTCTATTGTCGCCAAGAAGACGTTGTCGAATGTCCTGTCATCGTCTTTCTCCATCGAATCTTTGGCTGAAGGTTACGACTTCTTGTCCAACATCAATAGATTGAGATTCGAGTTGGCTGCCAGAAAACCATTGAGCGACATGACTGCTTTCATCGAAAAGGTGTTGACTAAGGCCTCCTTGGACGCTTTGGACATTGATGGTGTTTTGCTTGCGGGAGGTTGTGCTAACGTTGTGAAATTGGCCCAAAACATTCTGTATCTCTTCCCAGAGTCCACCAGAATCATTGCCCCTTCTTTTGATACCAAGGCTTCGAACCCAGAGGAGTTGTCTACCAGAGGAGCCGCTTTGCAGGCCTCTTTGATTGAATCCTTTGATGAGTCCGAGGTCAAGGAGTCTTTGCAACCAATTGTTGTGAACACCCAGCATTTACAAGCTCCAATCGGTATCAAGGACGCTGAGGGAAACTTCCAGGCACTCTTGGTGGCTGAAACTGCATATCCAATTAAGAGATCCATTGCGGTTTCTAACGGGGACTCTTCCGATGTAGTTATTGAGCTTTACGAGGGAAAGAGAACCGTTAAGGAGACCGTGATTGAGCCAGCTGCAAGGGATGCAGACGATTCCGATGTGGACTCTGACGAATCTGACGAGGAGCCAGAGATCAAGAAAGAGGTAGTTTATGTTGCAGGAGATTTGTTGGCCAAGACTGCTTTGACCGACTTGAAGCCTAATTCTGAGTTGGAAGTCATTGTCAACATAACCCAAAACGGTGTTTTGCACTTAACCAGTAGAGAGTTGAAGCAAGGCGGTGTCATTGTTAAGGGTGAGGTCCAGTCGAACTGAATATAGAGTAATAAAGCTAAGTAAGGAAGAAGATGTGGAGAGTCTAAGATTTGAATTATGTGTACGAAAGTATTTATATCGTTTCATGGATTTGAAGCGAGGCTTCCCCCGTAAGTCGAGTGTTTGTCAATAGCGCGTCAATTTAACTCATTATCTGTGCTCCTTCGTTTTCTGTACATCTATACAAGTAAATACCAAAAGAAACAAGAGAGAAATATGGGCCCTTTTTGTATCCCATCAACTTTCTTTTCCAAATTTCAAGGGCAGGAGGCTCTGCTTGGGTGGGCGTTCATGCATTACAGCTCAAAACTTATTTTGATATCTTAATTTTCTCGTCCATCTCTAGAATCTTTTCTCTAGCTCCCTATGTCATTTTTTATGTTAAGACACCTGAGACTCGCAACCCTTCTTTGAATGTCCAATCGCAATCCATGAACTTCGGCATCAATTTTGTGAAAGTTGTCCCACGAGTAAAAAAAAACTGTTTCCGTGTTCTGCTTTAAGAGTCGGGTGGTTTAGACTGGCTTTCCGACGAATCAGGGCATATTAGATTCAATATGGCGAAAGGCTACCGTAATTATTGGAATGAAAATCTTTGATATTACCTTGTCATCTATCCGCTTCTTTGATAAAGACTTTTTTTGGAAACAGCCGGCGCTGGCGCCTTTTGAGATTCCAAGCTCGGGATTTGAGTTCTCTTCCAAGAATTTATCATTGCCTTTCATGAATGACAGGAATCACCAAAAATTAAAGAATTGACGTTCGAAAGGTAGACGGCAACGGCAAGAAAAGCTTATTCTAATTCCAAATATAGTGACGTGCTGTGTAAATAAAAAGGCTTGAGCAAGTGTATTTCCAACGGTTCTGAAAGGATGCCACAAATTCTTTCAGCATAAAATTTTGGCTAACAGCACATTGGCTGACGTCCGGAAGTTCATTCCAGTTTAATTGTACTCGTGTTACCATTTCCCTGTAATTTAGTAATTCTTTAGTAAACATCCCTTATTTTCCTCGCGCAGCATCAGCATCATCGACGATACGGTCTTCCAGACGATTACTGCTATTTATCACACTCATGCACTTCCACTCATTCATATATGTGCACTTCCAGAGCCGGATGTTACCGTCGTCGCCTGCAGAACTCAAGATGGTTCCGGTTGAGTTCCATTCCACTCGCCACACCTCACGTAGATGGTCGTTCAACCGCGCTACTGTTTCGATCTTGAATTCCCCGTTGTCTTGCTCGTAAGCCTTGAAAATCTGGATAAGGCCGTCTTTGCAACCTGTTGCCAAAAGATGGTAGCTTCTTCCCATCGATGGTGCCCAGCTTATCGATCTAATGAGCCCATTATGTTCTGGTAAACTGCATACTTTAACAAACGCCGTCTGCAGCGACTGATCGTCGTGAGTGCTGTCTGTCGTTGGTACATCCAATGTTATTGGTCTTTCGGATCCCAGCGGGTCTACGGCAAAGGGATTTTCGGGCGCTCTTGAATCAGGATTTACTAGGTCTGCAGTGCCTGCGGAAATGCCTTCACGTTGCGCTCCGCGTTTAACTGTACTATAAATGAAGCCTTGGTCTAACGCTATGACAGCGAACTTCTCGAACTTGGCAAATTTCGAGGGACACCATTCGATACAAAAGCTGCTTTGCAAGTTTTTAGCCGGGAGTTGCAGGCTCAAGATGGGGATTTCGGCACTAAGACTCCAGGCTGAGAGATCGGAAGGTTCTACCGATTCATACATACGAACTATTCCATCGGAACCAACACATGCGAGCTTCAAGCCCAAGTGTGGCGGTGCAAATTGAACGTCATAAATCGGGCCAAACAGCTCCGTAGCTAGCGTGGCGAGTTTTATCCAACGGCGGCCCGATCCGTGCAATTCGTCAGGTAATTCCTGCCACAACTTCACCGTACGATCATATGAGCACGACGCAAGAAGTTTCGCGCTTGAGAATTCGGGATGTGCCCAAGAAAGCTTCACCACCAGCGAATCGTGGGCCTTCCACAGATCGTTAAGGAACCAAGTAGACGACGAGGGATCGAGGTCGAATACCTTGATGTGTTGATCTGAAGATGCAGTAGCCACACAACGGCCATAGAAGTCGTACTTGATATCGTGAATGAGCTCCTCGTGACCCGTTTGGAATGCCCTCATTGTCTTAATGTGGTTAGGGTGATGGCAGCGAAGGTTTTACGGAGATATACGAAGGATATAAGCGATACACAGGAAATCGCTGTATTTTTCAAGCTTTATGTACGAAAAAATGTACAATGATTTGTGCTTGTATCTAGTAGTTGGTCGTTTTTAGTTGTAAAAGTTGCAGATTGTGGAGTATGTAGGTGTACAGGAAGAATGCACACGTCAATTAATTCTCCGTTTTCAGAGCAAAACCTCCAACGAAAACAACCTTTTTCGGAATAAAAAAAGGGGAGTATTGACAGGAAAAGTTTCCTTATAGCGTAATCCTTCCGCAAATAAAAAATTGGGCGATTGCCATATCTCGTTCTTCCAATAGAACAGCCCTGTATCTGACCATATTGATTAGAGTAAATCAGTGAAAATCGGCAAAAGGCAACCCCGCTTACTTCCAAAAATCTCCCAATCATGACTCTCGTTCAACTTGCATCTGTTGCTCTCGCAATAGCGCTCCTACGTGTCAATAGCCCGCTCCATACGGCCCTGGCTTTTGGTCTTTTAGGTTATGCCATTACAACGTATTTGATCCCACGACTTGGCGCCAGCTTCATCAAAGTCGGCTTGAAGGGACGTGATTTGTCTAAGGCGCCGCCCGTAGACTTTATTCCGGAGTCTATGGGTGTGGTTCTGGCGGTAACCTTTATGGTGCTTTTGGTTCTTATAGTGCCCTTTGTCTTCTTCAAATACTTGGTGTCGTTTCTGTCCATGTCCAACGACGACGAGTTATCGCATTTGTTTACGGAACAATACCGCTCTATCGAGAATAATCACATGTTTCCCCATAACAAGCTCGCTGAGTTCTTGAGCGGAGCCTTATGCCTCTTGAGCACAATTCTCTTGGGTTTTTTTGACGACTTGTTCGATATTAGGTGGAGACACAAATTTTTTCTTCCAGCCATAGCCTCACTCCCGTTGCTCATTGTGTATTACGTGGACTTCAGTGTGACCTCTGTAGTTATCCCTAGCTTCGTCACACGCCACCCGCAAGGAGAAATTTTTGTCGAATACTTGACATCTTTCTTTGCCATGGCCAACGATTTGGTCACCTACGTCACCAACTTGAAGTTCACCACGTTAACGAAAGAGTATGACGTAGCCTCCAGTACTGCGCCCAAATTGCTCGATTTAGGTATCTTCTACTACGCCTATATGTCTGCATTGTCGATTTTCGCGCCCAACTCCATCAACATTTTGGCCGGTATCAATGGACTCGAAGTCGGACAATCCATTGTTCTCGGTGTAATCTTCTTAATCAACGACATGTGCTATTTGCTGACAAGCACCATCTCCCAGGCGGCTTTTGACTCACACATGCTCTCCGCCATCTTCATAATTCCATTCTTGGGCGTGTCTCTTGGATTGTTCCAGTACAACTTTTACCCTGCACGCGTATTTGTAGGAGACACCTACTGCTACTTCAGCGGCATGGTTTTCGCCGTGGTTGGAATCTTGGGCCATTTCTCCAAGACATTGTTGTTGTTTTTGGTGCCTCAGATCGTTAACTTCTTGTATTCGGTACCTCAGTTGTTTAATATCCTTCCATGCCCCAGACACAGACTCCCCAAATTCAACGTTAAGGATAATCTCATGTACCCCAGTTTCGGCGAAATCAAGGAAGGCTACAAGTTCGGGAAAGTTTTGCTTTCTGTGTTGGCGTTCTTCCGCTTGATTCTGGTCCAAAGAGACGAGCAAGGACGCATCTTCAAATTCTCTAATTTGACCATCATCAACCTCACTTTGGTGTGGCTTGGACCAATGAGAGAGGATACTTTGTGTATCGTAATATTGGTCGGGCAACTTCTCATTGGCCTTCTTATGATTGTGACTCGGCACACTGTTGGGCCGTGGCTTTTTGGCTACGACAACTTGTCATGGGGTGCGAAATAGATTTGTTGAATTCGCTGATATAGAGTATTAGTTTTGATAGAAAATGTTAATAGAAAATTAGGTGTTAATAGAATGGAGAGGTTATAGATGTCCAGGGTTAGTTGATTGTAAAGTGGTTACTTGATTGAAGAGATAGATGATGTTAGATAATTAAAGCGTTTTGAGTATTAAAGCGTTTTGAGTGTTAATCGATGTCGAATCATTGGAATTCGAAAGAAGGTATTTCTGGTTAATTAAGAAGATCTTGTACAATATTCTTTGCGTCAAATCCAATTCCAAGTCGGCCAAAGAAAAACATCACTTGATATTTCTACCCATGGCTTTTTTATTCAAAGCTCTTGTTGAAGAGAAATTTTTGTGGTTCTTTGACGAATGAATTTAGTCCCGAAGAATCAAGAGGATTGGAAGAAACACACGCTAAGATCTCATTTTTGAAAAATTTTTCAAATTTCCTTTTCAGCAAATTGTCTCCTTGATTGATCTTTACGCTTTTTGAGTTGGCTATTTCTCCTCTTCTTGAAGATCTGGAATGAAATGATAGCTAGTTATTCAAAGTAAACCTTCAAACTTAAACGGAAAAACCCTCTTCTAGTATTTTTGATCTACTGCCAGACTTAATCTAGCGAATATACATTCATCTCCTGTCTAAAGTCCTTTAGCCTTGGTCACTCCAATTCGTCATACAAAGAATTAAACTTGTCCGTCCAAAATTCTTCATCCTAAATTCCCCAATCTTCGTCACTTCCACTAAATTTCATTTCCATTGAGCAATTCCCCTAGAATCGTTCCAATCTACCATTACCTCTGCTTCCACCTATCTCCTCTCCAATTCACAAAAAAAACCTCCTATCCCCAAAAAATACTCAATTCCAATCAAATTTACCCAACCCCTACTCCATTTCTATTATTCACCTTCCCTTCCCCTTTCTCAACTCCCGGTAATCAGTCTCTCGTTTTTTTGCAGCCGATCTGTGCACGTGACTTTTTCACCAGATGCCCATCTCATCGCACTTCAATTAATCGAAACTTCTCCACAAAGCCTCTGATCATTCTCTGCCATCACCAATAAAAAATGGATATCGCTAAGCCAATCGGCTCGGAGATCACGTCCGTGGACTTTGGCATCTTGTCTGCAGATGAGATTCGTCGCTTGTCCGCAAAACAAATCACAAACCCAATCGTCTTCGACAACTTGGGTCACACCGTCAACAACGGTCTCTATGACTTGGCGTTGGGTGCGTTTCTTCGCCATCTATGTACCACATGTGGTCTCAACGAACATCATTGTCCCGGTCACCAGGGACATATCGAGTTGCCTGTTCCAGTATTCAACCCACTCTTTTTCAACCAGATGTACCTCTTTTTGAAGGGCTCGTGTCTTTATTGTCATCGCTTGAGGCTCGGTGACATGGAAGTTCATCACATCATGTGCAAGTTGCGCTTGATTCAGTACGGTCTCTTGTTGGAGTGTCAGGAGTTGGAGAACATGTTCGCAAAGGACAGCGACTCTGGAGCTGCCAACGACAACGACGTCGATGCAGATGCAACTGGAAGCGGCAAGTCTTCGTTGGAGGACGCTGATTCTAGTGCTAAAAGTAAAATTAAAGCCAGAAGAGAACAATACGTAGACGAATGTATAGCCAAGGCTCTCCAGGAGTCAAGAACCTCTGTCAATGGACTTGTTACCGAAACCGTGGGTGAGGAGAGAAAACATACCATCCACGAGTTCTACAAGCGCATGAACATGAAGAAGACCTGTGACCACTGTGGAATGTACTCGCCTACATTCCGTAAGGATGGGTACTCCAAGATCTTCGAGAACGACTTGCTTGAAAAACAAAAGTCCTACAACCGTGTCAAGGGTATGAGCCGTCCCGACATGCTCAAACGGTCTAGCGGGTCGGCGCTGTCAACTTCGCCAGATAAAATCCCATCGATTAAAGCCAGTAGCGGCTCAAAGTACATTTTATCTACTGAAATTCGTAACATATTGCGTGCGGTATTCACCAACGAACAGCAATTCTTGCAAAAGCTTTTCCATGCCAGACCGCTAAATACTTCTCCCGTTTCTGCGGATATGTTCTTCATTCACGCGCTTATTGTTCCTCCTACCCGTTTCAGATTACCCTCTAAACTTGGAGACGAGATCCATGAAAACTCGCAGAATGAGCTTTTGTCCAACGTTTTGAAGACCTCGCTCATGATCAAGGACTTGAACGACCGCATTTCAGGCTTCTTTGGCAAGGACAAGCAGTCTAGCATTGAGGAGAAGAAGATCCTCTTCAACCGGTTGATGAACTCGTTCGTGACGCTCCAGAACGACGTCAATGCGTTCATCGACTCCACCAAGAATCCGAACGCACCAGCTGGTAAAATTCCCAACCCGGGAATCAAGCAGGCGTTGGAGAAAAAGGAAGGTTTGTTCCGTAAGAACATGATGGGTAAAAGAGTCAACTACGCCGCACGGTCGGTCATTTCGCCCGATCCAAACTTGGAGACGAACGAAATCGGTGTTCCACCCGTTTTTGCCGTGAAATTGACGTACCCAGAGCCCGTAACCCCCAATAACGTTGCCGAGTTACGGCGTGCAATCATCAATGGTCCCGACAAGTGGCCCGGTGCCATACAGGTGCAGAACGAAGACGGATCAATGGTCAGCTTGGTCGGTATGGCACTCGAGCAGCGTAAGGCTGTGGCTAATCAGTTGATGACACCTTCTAATGGCGCTGAGGTCATCAACAAGAAAGTATATAGACACATTAAGAACAAGGACGTGGTGATTATGAACCGTCAACCAACATTGCACAAGGCTTCCATGATGGGACACAAAGTGCGTGTGCTTCCTGGAGAAAAAACGCTTCGGTTGCATTATGCCAACACTGGTGCCTACAATGCCGATTTCGATGGAGACGAGATGAATATGCATTTCCCACAAAATGAGAACGCCAAGGCCGAGGCACTCAACCTAGCCAATACTGACTCGCAGTACTTAACCCCTACATCCGGTGCACCTTTAAGAGGTTTAATTCAGGACCACATTTCCGCTGGTGTGTGGTTGACCAACAAGGACTCGTTTTTTTCCCGTGAGGAGTACCAACAGCTCATTTATGGGTGTGTGCGTCCTGAGGACGGACATACCAACGGACACAGCCGCATCCTCACGGTTCCGCCAGCTGTATTCAAACCTCAGCAGCTCTGGACCGGTAAGCAAGTCATCACCACGATCTTGCTTAACATCAAGCCGCGTGACGTGCCCGGAATCAACCTTGTGTCCAAAAACAAGATCAAGGATGACTATTGGGGCCACGGCTCGCGTGAAAACGAGGTTTTGTTCAAGAATGGTGAGCTCTTGTGTGGTATCTTAGACAAGTCACAATACGGAGCCTCGCAGTATGGTATCGTTCACTCGTTGCACGAGGTTTATGGTCCTGACACCGCCGGAAAGGCACTTTCTGTTTTGGGTCGTTTGTTCACCAACTACACGGTCGCTAAGGCATTCACATGTGGTATGGACGATTTACGTTTGACCACCGCCGGCAACGAATGGCGCCGTGATATCTTGAAAAAGTCCGTAGACATTGGTCGTGCGGCTGCCTGTGAGGTCACCAACTTGGACGCCGACGTTTCGGCAGACAATAAGGAGTTGTTGAAGCGGTTGGAGGAGATTTTGCGTGAC